>JAKTUB010000371.1:21377-33428 GCA_030556465.1 Metschnikowia picachoensis | reverse complement strand
GAGCCCCCCCCCCCCCCGACTTTCCCAAGCCTTAGGTCTTCCTACTTATTCTAACCGCTGTATAGGTAGTGTCAACTTGTCCATATTTTACTTCGTTCCAACGCCTTTTTCAATTGTCTATTCAGAAGAGGTTGGAGGGCAGTAAAGAACGGAATTTGACCTGTCTGCTACGCGACAAGACTTGATCACATTACACCAGTCAAACCACCGCCAAAAAAACCACAGAGGAAGACTCCGTGGCCAAGCTGGTTTAAGGCGTGAGACTGTTAATCTCGAGATCGTGAGTTCGATCCTCACCGGGGTCGTCTTCAGCCTTTATGGCCAAGTTGGTAAGGCACCTCACTAGTAATGAGGAGATCGTCAGTTCGAATCTGGCTGAAGGCAATTTTTTTACCTTTTTGGGGGTATTGGGACCTGTTTTGTCGACATGGAGGCAAGCAGGCTTCACATAACTTTATCCGGCCCAGAAAAGACCTTGATCTGCAAATTTCTCGTGCTTGTAAGGCAACTGCTATCCGAAGATCAGGGATCGCGAACAAAATTAACACATAATTTTCGGTAAAGTTAGTAGTGTGGAAAATATTTTTCACATTCCCGAGTGCTCCTTTATTTTCAATACTATGCCAAAGAGAACTCGCTATTCCGACAAAACTAGACTCAAAATAGTCTAATTTCATCTCTTTAGCGATTACTGCTTCACACACGGCCAAAAAGGCCTCGATTGACATCTGAGAGACGTTACAGAATAGATTGTGGCAGATGCAGCATTGCGAAATGAGAATCCAAACATGGTCTTCCGGGTTCGTGAAAAGACAGAATTCGCTTCTTTCCTGAATATGAAATTCAAAGCTTCAAAACATCGTCTTGTAGCTTGGGGATTGCTTTACTAATGCCCCTTTGAATATGCTTTCGTTTCACCTGTCTTATATGCAAAATCGGGGCATATCATTTAGTGCATCATCCATGGATGAAAGTACAGTCTTTTTGATCTTGGTGCTTTTCACTTTTATGAAACTTAGCTGAATTTCTCGCTATATTCCTTCCGCAGACCCACGGCTATCATTTATCCTTGCGCGACATCTCGCGCCGCTGCTGGGAGGCCTTGCAAATCGTAAAATTTAAGTATCCCGAGGAAATGGATATTTTTCATGAGAAAGTGTCATTCAGTAAGTTATTAAATATTAGATTCTACTCTTAAACACTCATTCGTGCTTCAATAGTTTCCCTTTTCATAAATTCCGATTTTTATGGGAACTTCTCGGGTTTATCAATTCGCATTTGATGACAAATGTGAGAAAAGAAGACAAATAAAAAGCCAGGTATTGGAAATGATATACAGTTTTTGCTGGCACAAATTTACGATTGTAGACGTCGAAAATGGTTTGAAAACAGAAATTTTATATATTTCAAGACTATGTAACTCACTAATAGAGTCATCTACCTCATACGCAGCCAAGACAAGATATCAACACAAGGCAAGGCAGCGAAGCTGACTAGGGTTTTGTATATTTCATGTATAGTTTTGTGGAGAGCTAGTTAAGTAATTCTGGCTCCCAGTCCTTAATCAGATGTATCAAGCAAAGAGGAAAGACGACCATTGTGGCGAGGAAAAATTACCAAAACCTTGCTGCTCGCTAAGATCTCAACTGCAGTGCATGGCAGTAAAGCCCAGCTGGGAAGGGTGTTCTGAAATTATGTATTTCTGTGCAGAGGTGGGTAGCAAACTCTGGCTGCTGAATACTTGAAATTATTACTCAAGCTAGAAAAATCAAAAACGCCAAAAAAATCAAAAAAGCCAAAAAAAATTAAAAAAAAGCAACTCGAAAGAGAGATCTTTCTGCAATAGACACCCGACCAGACGAACTGACAACCTTATTAGATTCGAGACCAGTTTTGCAGTGAAAAAAGTACCAAAAGAACATTATTATATATGGAGATAAGCTCTAAGATAGATTGATTTGCTGAAAATTAAAAAAAAAAAATTAAACTCGTAGGAAGGGAATGTGTAAGGGCGAAACCTCATACGTGGTATCAAACTTAAGCAAGGACGCGTTGGACTTCGACCCCGTTGCAGGCAATTTGGAGTTGATGCTTTCAAACGAAAATGAGTCCAACTATGGCGTGTTGTCTGCTTACGAGACCAGAGTGTACATCATCGAAGACTTATCAGGTTAGATCTTATAGGGATCTGTCTGTTTTGTATTCTTGAACGCGCGAATGAGATATCACGATCCTTCGTCGAGATTTATGTGACTCAAGCCTTTTCAGGGATGGTCATTAGATTGAGAAGAGCCATGGTCTCTTCTCGAAGGATGTGTTTGAATCTGGAAAGGTACTAGAATAACTTCAGATAAATTGCAGCTCTCGATATTCGTAAAAACACTTAAAAGAACATTGGAAAGAAATTCGATCTTTTACTACAAAGCAGAATCATTCCTAACCGTGTCTAAGACAAAAAGAGCTATGTTGTGAGTGAGCAAGAGCGAGAAAATAGCTGGCAATTTAGTAGGGCCTCATCTGGCTGGTGAGAAACAAGCGGACAATCATATGCTGACTAAGCTAGGACAAAAAAACGTGCTTCGGTCAACAATAAAAAGTATGGCACTGACTCTCCCCTCATTTCACAATGTCCACGCATAAAAGAATCCAATATTCGCTCGCCAATAATGTGAACTACATGATCATTTTCCTTCGGGGCGGTCGTTGCGAAATCGGCTGCAACTTATATGCTTGTATATTCATATTTAGTAGTAAAAAAGGTATTGAAAAAGTTATTAATTTGATAAATAACTATTATTTTTATCGACTGTACATTAAGCATCATTTCAGATACCCACAAGTGAGCCAGTCTGTAGCGATATCTAATACTACCGAATTATTGTTATATGTACTCATTGACTAGTCGTTGAACGTTTATATTCCTTATAATATATTTCTTATGGATTCCGGCCGAACCCTCAGTGACGGAGCCTGGTCCAAATCATACACAGCACAGCAATTTATCCATATTATGGGACTAAAAAAGGAAGAAAAAAAAAGAAAAAAAAAAGAAAAAATGGTTTCCGTTCAGAAAAAATGGTGTCCGGTCAGAAAAACACTCCACGTCGGCATTTGCCGCTTGTTTGAGATCATCGACTTGGCAATCGGCGTATCCTGCCATTAGCGTGCAGCGGCCCACTTAAGCGGAAATAAAACAAAATTGCGGCCCTGATAGGAATTCCACGGGCCAAAAGTTTAGACCTCACATTGTACCGAAACTGAGCCCGGGCGCGCGCTAGGTGAAAGCCCGCTAGTCAGCCAAAAATAGGGCCATATTCTTATCAGTGAGGCCGTGCCGAGATATCGCACCCAGGCTTACGCCGTTAAGCGAAGGTGACAACGACGCAGAGTCGGCTTCGCCTGCTGGCGAAACACACCCCGCAAAAAATCCAAAAAGCCGTGGTCATATAAAGCGTAGGATTGCTTCTCGACATTTGCTAGTAGTTGCTAGTTATTTTCTTATTATATTGCTCACAATTCTACTCGCTTGACAATAAAATACTTCGTTATATTCTTTGAGACTCTATTTTGACACACCTTATTTGTCACCCCACACATCTCACCATCCAGTGTGCACAATGTCAGGTATGTATTACATGTGTCGATAAAACACCACAAAGCAACATCATGATCGGGATTTTTTGCCTCAAAATCAACAATTGACTAACAGCTGGCAGATATTGTCTATAAATACCACCCCGAAAAACAGGCATGTCTTATCACGGCACCGTTTTCCGGCGGGCAGCCAAAAGGCGGCGTGGAACTCGGCCCTGAGTACATACTAAACGCTGGCTTCGAGCAGCAAGTCCGCGAGTTGGGCTGGAAAACATCCGTACAGCACCCTCTCGCCGAAGCGGACTTTGAGGCGCGTAAATCCAACGACAGGGATGCTTTTGGCGTGAAAAACGCTGCGATCGTGAGCGAGTGCAACAAACGCATGTATGACGCTTGCCGCCAGGCACGCACGGCAGGGAAGTTGCCCTTGGTAATAGGCGGCGACCATCTGATAGGCACGGCAACGGTGGCAGCCGCCTTGGAGCACGACTCTGACACCTGTGTGTTGTGGATTGATGCTCACGCAGACATCAACTCACCTCAGACGTCCGAATCGGGAAACCTACATGGCTGTCCCGTGTCGTTCATCATGGGCATCGACCAGGCATCTTACCCGCCCGAGTTCGGTTGGGTGCCGGCAAAGTTGAGGCCCGGCAAGATCGCGTACATTGGCTTGAGAGACGTGGACGCGGGTGAGAAGCAGATCTTGCGCAAATACAATATTCCGGCATTTTCGATGTATCACGTCGATAAGTACGGTATTGGCAAAGTTGTGGAGATGGCTTTGGACAAAATAAACCCTAAACGCAACTGTCCTATCCATCTTTCATATGACGTGGACGCAATCGACCCCTCCTTTGTGCCTGCCACGGGCACTCGGGTTGAGGGTGGGCTCACGTTGAGAGAAGGATTGTTTATTGCAGAGGATGTAGCCCAAACAGGGCTTTTGGCATCATTGGACATCGTGGAGACAAACCCCAAATTGGGCGAAAACGATACTCACGTCTTGGATACCGTCAGCGCCGCTTGTGCCATCGGCCGCTGTGCGTTGGGCCAGACATTATTGTAGACATCGTTTTCAAGTATTTATTGTGATCCGGTGGAGGTTCGATGGCGCATACATATTTGTCCTCAAAGGTCAAGCTCTTGGTCAAATACACTGGGTCACACCAAGAAGTTTACACCCAACAAAATTCAGCTATTCCAGTATGATGAAAGAAAAAAAGTCTGGTGTCAAATGTTGTATCGAGTTTCCCAATGTGCCAATACATTATGTAAATGATTAATATTGTAAAAGTAAGGGTGTTGTGAGGATGCGAAGGGTTTTGGGGACTTGGCCGCCTGGCGTGGCTGGGGCCGTGCCTCTCCCTTTTCCCTTGAAGGATGAGTTTGAATCTGTATAGTTACTGGTCTTGAGCGATGCTCCCACTCTCTATATTCGAATAAACAAAGGAAAAAAAAAGTAACTCAACCGAGCAAGTCTGCTATCTATCGTATGGCTAGTGAAATGCAATATGCGCTACGTGAAACACAAAACTTGGACAAAATTCCATATAAAACTCTCAGAGCCATGTTCAAAATGAAAACACTTTTCTATTTTCATACGTCTCGTCAATTGCGCTTGACTCAAGGTCCAAATAATAACGATATGCATTTGCAACATGCTCAAAGTATACCGGTAATATACATCCATGATGGGTCATACTGTGGCTTGGCAAAAAGTCTGAAATTAGATGCGGAAAACAGCTGCGATACACACAAAGTACCAAATATTAGAATATTTTCTCCTCTAGGTATATGTATGTGACGCTCGGCAAGAGACCATGTACCTCTATCAATCTATCAGTCAGTGAATCTGAATCTGTCGCAACGTTACATTTTCCATAATGTATCCGGGTTGATTCTATGAATTATGTGCAAATGCAAGCTCATCTACAATATGGCCGAGTGAAGTGCTATAGAATCTTGCATTGTATTCGCCATTGTGTAAATTAATGCATGCTCGATGTTATCTCATTGTGAATGCTATTGTCTAGCAACTTGCCAGCAGTCAAATTGGTGCGTGCTGCGCTTGCAAGAAAAGAAGGAAAAGATTCATGAATGCAACTTGGGGAAAAACTCTCAATTGAAATGAATTCTCACTAAATATAGTTTATCAAGCCAAAAAAAAACAAAAAACAAAAAACAAAAAAACAAAAAAACAAAAAATAAAATTGGCCAGGCCAGTGCAGCGCCACGAGATCCATGTGGTGATGGCGCTCATATGCAAGCCGCTACAGTGGTGTGAAATTATCTACACAAAGAATATCTACCAGTATGTTGTATTTTCGTACCTTTCAATGATTGCGAAAAACAGATTTGTGGAATCACACAAGAGTGCATATTGCTTTGACCGCACAATTGTCAAAGATTTGCTTATTGTTTCATATCCTTTGTAGAACTGGTTGCAGCGGCTGGGGCATGTGACGACTAGAGCCAATTATGGGGCCGCGATGGGGTAATTATGGCGCGGGCGAGGGCTCATTTTGTCCAGATTGGGCTGCGCACGGGACCGCATGACCTCAATTCAATTCAATACGTCATTAGAGGCCTTGTCTGGTGCCATTCCACGCAGGCTGCACCACACAGATCCGCGATAAGCGTGCGCCGGGCCGATATCATATATAAGGGACTCCAGGAGCAGAGGGCGGAAGAAAAAGGAAAAAAAAAGTGAAAATAAGTGGAAAAAATTAGAAAACCACAATAGGAATAAATCTAGACGATATAATTTCTGACGGTGACCGTGTTTGAGACGCCATTTCGAAAATTTGAGAAAAAGAAAAGCGCATTGGCGGCGAGAGCCATCTACACTTCAGTTCCCGCCCGGCTACCGCACACCGGACCAAATATTTTAACCGAGGCATAGAGAGGCCAATTTGAACACCTCTTCATTTTGGCTTGATTAGAGTCACAATTTCCTTGTCTCCAAAGAGCTGCAGTTTTCAAAGACCCGCTTCCAGTCCCCTGGGCTCACCCCGCAGCCATGAAGTTCGGCAAGACGTTTGCCGCTCACCAGATCCCTGAATGGGCGACGCACTATATGAATTACAAGCACCTCAAGAAAATCATCAAGGCGCTTGACGGCCACTACAATTACCAGCTGGAAACGCCGCAGTTGCTCCCTGAGCTTATTCTGCAGACGCTCCTGCAGTTCTTTTTTGAGTTGGATAGGGATATTGAGAAAGTATCTGACTTCTACAACACGAAACTCGCCGAGTACATCCGGCGGCTGCAGCGGATCGTGCACGTGCTTGGATACCAGGAGGGTCACGTGACGCGCCAAGCCGACACCGCCGACGAACTCGACGAGATAGTGCTGATATTGCTCGAGGTCCGTGCCGCTTGCCGCAACCTCAAGTGGTTCGGTGAGCTCAACCATAAGGGGTTCGTCAAGATCTTGAAGAAGCTCGACAAAAAGCTCACGCAGCTTAGCGCATTGGCCAACGAGGAGATGCAGCAACACCACGTGGACGGCCAGGGGGCGAACGCAGTGCCGGTGCCTGTGCTCGACTTACCCAGCAACAACAAAGACCTGTACCTTCTGACCCGGGTGGAGGCACTCCCTTTTGCTAATGGGCTCGACATATCCTCCAGCTTGGAAACGATTAGCAGCATCCTCGCCCAGTTGAGCGCACACCAGGCGCAATTGGGTGCACATGCCCCTGCGTCGGATCTCGAGCAAACCATAGAGGACTTACATGTGCTTCATGTTGGCCTGAACCAAAGATTCTCGATAAATAGCGATCAATTGGCGCATGTGTACGAAAGTATCGAACACGACGCCGGCGCCGCTTGCGTGGAGCAATTGAAAGCACTCCCGGAGAACCAGGTGCTGGTGAAACTCGTGCTCTCACTCTTGAATAAGGCCACGCTTTCGAGTGCATTTGCATGCATCGACCTGTTGTTTGCATATTTTCTCGAGCTTCATAGCGAACAAGGCAACAAACAAGACCTGACTCCGCCCGCTCTTGCCGACCCGCAGGAGATAAGCGCACGCAACTTCTTTCATCAGCATGTGGTGTCGTTAGGAAAGAGGCAGCTCTCGAAGGAACAGAGCCAAATGGTTCCTGGAGAGTCGTCGGACTTTAGCCGCCTTTACGGCAACAATCTGGGTCCCGATGGAATTCAGCTTGCACCTGTGCGCGTGGACGGACTCATGCACGTTTTGGCGAAGTTGGCGCCGTTCCCACAGTTTCAGAAACTTCTAGTTGCCAGAGACACCTACCACCGTACTCCTTTGCACTATGCCGCGCAGTACGGTACGAAGGATGTGTGCCGAGTCATTCTCGAGCACTTGCGTGCCTGGAACCTTGTGGACTTGACCAAGCCGGTTGATGACATCCGGGTTTGGGGCGACCAGGAGGGCCTCACACCGCTCCATTTGGCCATTATAGGGAAACACCCAAGAACAAGCCATGCGCTTATCACGTTTGGCGGCGCACCGCTAGCTTGTCCAAATTTGCTCTTGTTGGCGACGCGGCTTGGGTGTCAGCAGATTGTGCGCGAGTTCATCGAGGAAAATGTGGTGAGCGTTGACTACACCGATTTGGAGAACAACAATGAAACTGCGTTGTACATTGCGGCCAAAACAAACGATCTTGAACTTGTGCGCTTTCTCTTGCATCATGGAGCCGACACAGAGTTGGGTGAGCTGGTCTTTGGGTGGACGCCCGTGTTTGCCGCGGCTGCCGAGGGGCTCTTGGAGATCGTACAGGAATTGAAATTTAATGGTACCACGTACCATTTGGCCGATGACTCTGGCTGGTTGCCCATGGAGCACGCATCGTTACGTGGCCACCTCGCCGTCGCAGACGCGTTGACACCACCAGACCCAAACCTCTTGCTTTTCAACATCGATAACCCGGCGGAAAACACACCGCGTATACTGAACGCTCTGCTGCTGAAGAATGTTTCGGTGCAGAATTCACCATTCATGCACCCTGCGGGCGAAGAACTGCTCTTGTCCACTTCGTCCATCGATAAGCTCCCGGAACTGAACCGTTTGGCTGTGAATGAGGTTTACAGACAATTCAAGCAGTTGGATAACGGCCTGAGCAACTCTATCGATGTATTACCCACACACGACACGGAAACATTGACAATGGCGCTGCCGCGTACCCTCTCGCGCTCACGGCTGCCGGTGAACCGGCGCAAAATGAAGCCTATCAAATCTTTTGGTCACCGCTTCCTTGCCAAGGATGAACAGCTCGTATTGATCACGCTCGGAACCACCGATACGCGTGACATACTGCGTGCGGTCGAGTTAGAGCGTATCCTGATGTCGCAAAGCTTCTTCACAGAGCTTGACACGGCGCTCTCACTCGTAGTCACCTGCCGTCACCGTCACACAAAAGCGGTGATAGATGACTCGGTTGTGGTAGACTTACCCTTGGAGGAACTGCACGGCAGTGCCACGGACCCATTGATGTTCAAGCTCTCGAATAATACTGAGGCCCGCGATGTTTACATTACGTTCGACATCGTGCCAACATACCGGTACCCACAAGACTCAAAGTTGGGTGAAACGCGTCCAAAGGTTTTGGGCCGCGGCGTGGCATTCCTAGAGAGCGTATACCTGCAAGTGGGCCAGAATTTGCGCTCGCTTCATAACAACATCACAGTGCCTTTGTTGGAGCACAACACTTTAGAAAGCTTGGGGCAGGTGCGTTTTGAGTTTATGTGCGTCAAGCCCTTTATTCACCCAAATATGTCGATCAACCGCTCAGACACCTACTGGAAGCAGCTAGTCAGCACGCGTGTCATTGGCCACCGTGGTTTGGGAAAAAACTTCAACAAGAAAAGTTCTTTGCAGTTGGGCGAAAATACCGTAGAGTCTTTCATCGCTGCGGCATCTTTGGGCGCCAGTTATGTTGAGTTTGATGTGCAACTCACAAAAGATTTTGTGCCGGTAATATACCACGATTTTTTGGTGGCGGAGAGCGGCGGCGATATTCCGATGCATATGTTGACAGCAGAGCAGTTTTTGGGCTTTAGCGAACACGAAGACAGCAGGAAGGCGAGCATTTTTGCGTATGACAAAAAGAATCAGAATGGTAATATCCCGCGAAACTTCGCCTTGGATGACGAGCTTTTGGGCAAGTACAACCGCCCGCGGTCAATGTCCTCCTATCCGTCCGCTCCCAACATGTCCACCAGTGTGGAGGAAGAGGAGTTGGACAAGGAGTTCAGAGACCAGATGGCGCGGCGTATGAAGCTCACCAAGACGTGGAAGGAGAAGGGGTTCAAGGGTAACGCCCGCGGCTCGTCAATTGCATCGAACTTTGTCACTTTGAAGGAGTTGTTCAAAAGACTCCCGAAAAATGTTGGCTTCAACATGGAGCTCAAATATCCGATGCTTGATGAGGCGCAACACGAGAGTATGGGTGACTTTGCGTTCGACATGAATTTCTACGTTGATACGATCTTGAAGGTCGTGTATGATGGAAACACCGCGGGCAGAGACATTTTGTTCTCGTCTTTCCATCCCGATATCTGCGTGTTGTTGTCCCTCAAACAACCCACGATGCCCATCTTGTACTTAACTGAGGCAGGCACAAATGTAATGGCCGATATCCGCGCGTCGTCATTGCAAAACGCGATCCGTTTCGCGAAAAAATGGAATTTGCTTGGGATTGTCTCTGCAGCAGAGACATTGGTGAAAACTCCCCGCTTGGCTCAGGTCGTCAAAAGCTCGGGGTTGGTCTGTGTTACTTATGGCGTACAGAACAATGACCCAGAGGCTTGCAAAATACAGATGAAGGCAGGAGTCGATGCCGTCATTGCAGACTCGGTGTTGGCTGTGAGAGAGGGCTTGCGGTCGGAAGACGGCAAAGTTTGAGGTAGAGTTGAACAAATACATTGGAAGTCTCTGGATATTTATACTTATTCATACAAATTACGCTTACCAGATCTGTTCCATAGCTTGAGCACCGCATAAGCTCAAGCCACCAAGATTTTCGACCAAATGGGCTCGACTTTCCGTTTCTCCGTTTTTCCGTGTGCAATCGCACGAAGGTGTCCATCTGAAAAGCCAAACATGCCTACTTGCATTCATTTGAGCAAGCAATCAGGACACAACACAACAAGCTGCTTGATTTACTCGCTCACCATCAGGCTCATCTCGGTTTTCGAAACTACCAATGCGAGGGTCGAGATTTAGACCCGTTTTACTTAGTTTAAGACTCTCTTAATAGACCCTACAAGAAATCCACTTTCTCACAGGCGATCCTTGATTATTTATACTTACATTATCCGATCAGTCTTCTCCCATCATGAACAGGTATTCACGTTGATAGAAATTCAATAAACCCATCTTCTCCATGCTGGCTCAATCATAAACTGAGAGATTCCAAGTAATATGGACCGGGAGCAAGTTTTTGTTGTGCAAATCGTCATTGAGGTTGAGCTATGGCCGTATTTTTGGCAAGATAAGCGAGTTCAAATGCACTTGCATTTAACAACTCTCTCTTGGGTATCTTTTGTTCCGCTTTTATGTATCATAAACAGTTTTAAAGTCGTACATCCGTGTTGATTTCCTGAATCAATACTCTAGTGTGTCAACGTTTACGTCCAACGAGGAGGACTACTCAAAATGGTGTATGAAAAAGGGTGTATCACACAAAGAAGATATTGGCAAGAAATAAAATATCAGTCCGAGGCTTCTTTTTATCCTTTGTTGGTTTTCTTTGTCAATAACCTTCGGTCAACTTCAACCAGTCTGATCCGAAAGCAAATCCCCCACTGACCAGTCCAGACTGGCGAGTTTTTGATCGCATGAAAAAGAATTTACGTATAAAAACGACCTAGGCTTTTACGTTAACTTATTTCACACTAATAACATATCCGAGAATATGTATCCACGTTACTCTCAAAGATATTTATTTATTAGTTGCCTTGGCCCCAGGCTGGCAGGCGCACTTAATTGATAGCAGTGTTGTTAGTCATGGTGATATTGACTATATCATGGGATATTATGACTATCCATAATACTTTTGGGTGAGATTAATATTATATTATAGACTAATTATATTATATTATGGGTGGGATATTAATTACGCATAATACATCATAACATCTTCGTCCTGAAGTTCGATGACTCCGGGGATTTAGTGCACCGAGATTTTCATGCACCCCAGTGAGGCCATACAATTCGAAATATACTACTCAGAGGGGCTCTTTACGAGTGCATTGTGTTCTCCCACCATGTCGAATGCTTATTAAATGCTGCTATTCACAAAGCAGATCTTTTCAGACTTACTACCGATTTACATAAAATTGTGCGGAGCTTAACGTAGCCGAGGCAATCTTGGATCGAGCGAGTCATCCATCTTAAGAGTCTGTTAGTATGCAACTAAATCAAACGATAGATGATGATGCGAAGTTGTAGGGCCATCAGTAAACAAACGTGGTCATCACGCT
>JAKTUB010000371.1:6912-21357 GCA_030556465.1 Metschnikowia picachoensis | reverse complement strand
AGCTTCAATTGAATCATGTATACAAAGAAGAATACTTTCAGCACATATTGAGATTGGGAAGTGAGAAGGAATTCCAGAATAAAGTCGGAATTGCTCGTAAGCTCAGCCTGCTTGATAGGTTATCGAAAAGCAGCGTGGCTTACAAAGGAAAAGTGAGATTTGATGACAGTCCGGCTGCAAAACGCAATGTGGGCGAAATTTTTGGATCGGTCATGGCTAGTCCAGATGGCCGTATTTTGATCACTATTATGAGTGGGCACAGTGACTGGCTTCCCTCGAATCAAGATCTGTGTGCGCTATGTGACGCTATGTTAACCATGACAGAAAAGATCTTCTACGATGCCAAAGAATATCGAGTATTTTCTGCTCGATTGATGCTTGGAGTATCATGGGATGAATTGGCCCTCAAAACCCCTGCGCCAGGCTGTTTCTCGGCGCTTTACGCTATGATTCTGCCCTCCCAGCACATCACAGTGTCCAACATGGGCAGTGCATGGATGGGCGTGTTTCGAAACGGGAAATTGATCCACTCTACACATGGAACAGTATGCGAAAACGGCACACCCCATCGGCTCTGCATTTCTGGCGAAGGACTACCTGAAATGAACCTGGATGACATTCAGGAGGTCTCGGAAAATTACGAATGGGACGCAAAACCAGGAGATATTGTCGTGGCCGTGTCACACGGAGTAAGGCAAGTATTGACATCCGAGCAAATATTTGCGTCAATGAAAACCATCGAGGAATTGGGCTTGGATGAATATATCCCCGAAAAGACCGAGAAATACGGGTTGAGGGCCATGGGAATTGTCAAGGCAGCACAGGTGGCCTCAAATGGGCCTCAGCAAGACGATATGACTGCTATGGTTGTGGAAATTTGAAGGGGTGAAAGTGGTGCTCTTAAACAGGCAGTAAACTTCTATAATTATCATAAAAGAAAATCATATATTTGAGCATCCATCATTTCAATGCGTCTGTACATGGACCATTAGTCATTGTCGTTGCTGGATGTGCCGTATTGTGATGTCAACCGGTGCTAAAATTGATGCGAAGAGAATTTGGCTTTGACTGATTACAGGATTCTGACATTTCACACGAGATGCATTCAACCATTTTGAGAGTTGAAAGTATATAGTTTCTTTTTGAGTACCAATCTATTTCCTGATCCGGTCAGGAGTTTTGATGAGAAAAACTACAATAAGAAAACTGTAAGAAATACTGTTTATATACCAGTTGCAAATTGAAGCTCAAATAGATGTTTTTCTTTCTTTCTTTCTTTCTTTCTTTCTTTCTTTCTTTCTTTCTTTCTTTCTTTCTTTCTTTCTTTCTTTCTTTCTTTCTTTCTTTCTTTCTTTCTTTCTTTCTTTCTTTCTTTCTTTGACCGAGGACTGGGAGCCAGAATTGCTTACCTGGTTCTCCACAAGGCTTTATATGAATATGTGCTGCTTTTGACATTATGCCACAGAAGCCTATTCATCACTGCAGTGGTTCTGAAAACTCGTTCTCGAAGTCGGTATGGCAAAAATACATCAGGTTAACCTCCACAAATTTCAAACGCAATGTCTTTGTTGGTTAGACGAATTCGTCGTATAAGTCTATCCCCTTTTGATGATCCGTCACCATTTGATTACAGGTAGTGTACTCTACGACACCCTCAAAGATTATCATTATTATGCAATTGACACGTGGTTATTCTATATATAAGCAGACAGATCTAAAATTCACCCTTCTCGTGGATGTCGTCTCTGGCCAAGACGTCGTCTAAGATGCCCGCGGCGGCGGCGACCAAGCCCAAAAATGGTCTCGAGGGGTCTAACACCTTCGAGCAGTATTCTGGGTGGTACTGCGTACCGGCGAAGAACGGGTGGTCTTTGAGCTCAACAATCTCCATTCTCGCCTCCAGCTCGTCCTTACCAATAAACTTCAAGCCCTTTGCCTCGATCTGGTCAATGAGCTTAGGATTCACCTCGTAACGGTGTCTGTGTCTCTCCAAGACGCTATCGGCGCCGCCGTAGCACCGTCTCAACTTCGACCACTCGGAATCGGCAGAGAATTTCGTGGAGTGGATTCCTAAGCGCATAGTACCGCCCAAGTTAATCTGGTCCACGTCGGGCATGTAAACCACCGCAGCGGTGGCCTCGTCGCCCTCCGGGTTGAACTCCATCGAGGTCAGCTCGGTCAAGCCCAAGGTAGACCTAACGAAGTCAATAACAGCCACCTGCATACCGAGGCATACTCCCAAGAAAGGCTTGTTGCTTTCGCGAGCGTAATGGGCAGCAGCGATCATGCCCTCAATGCCACGCAGGCCAAAGCCGCCGGGCACCAACACACCATCGGCCTGGCACACCAAGTGCCACGCCTTGTGGAACTTAGCCAAGTCGGCGTCTTTCATTTCATCCTCCAAGTCGGATGATTCTACCCACTCGA
This sequence comes from Metschnikowia picachoensis, assembly GCA_030556465.1. Taxonomy (NCBI): domain Eukaryota; kingdom Fungi; phylum Ascomycota; class Pichiomycetes; order Serinales; family Metschnikowiaceae; genus Metschnikowia; species Metschnikowia picachoensis. The sequence goes on along the minus strand of JAKTUB010000371.1, from coordinate 18,930 downwards.
TCTTTAAGCGGCGGTAGCAGGGCATGGACGCGTGCTCCAACGCCTTGATAACAGACAAGTACGAGTCCTTCAAGTTCGTGTACTTACCAACGAGCGCAATAGTAACGGTCTCGACCGACTTGTCGTGGGCCGAAGTGATGGTTCTCCAAGAGGTCATCAACTTCTCACCCCTAGTTCTGGACTCCTCCGACAACAGCGAGTGGTCCAAGTGCAATTTGGCTTCCAAAAACTTCATCATCTTCTGCTGCTGCAACAACAATGGCACGTGGTACGTCGAGTTGACATCTCTAATAGCCACCACCTGCTCGGGCCCAACGTGGCAGAACATGCCGATCTTTTTGACCGTGGCCACCTCCAACTCCTCGGAACAGCGGCATGCAATCATGTCCGGAGTCAAGCCCAACGAGCGCAAGTCCTTGATCGCTGCTTGGGTGGGCTTGGTCTTCTGCTCGCCATGGATCACTAACACCAATGAAACATGGATGAGCGCGAAGTTCTCGGGCCCAACGCGGAACTGGAATTGGCGCAATGCCTCCACGAACGGCGCTGACTCGATATCGCCCACGGTACCACCCAACTCGATGATACATACCTCTGGTTCCAAGCCAGACTCGTCTACAGGAATACGCGCCACGCGTTCGATCCACTCTTGAATCGCGCCCGTGATGTGCGGCACCACCTGCACAGTTTTGCCCAAGTAGTCACCTTTCCGCTCGCGCTCAATCACGTGCGAGTAAATTTTGCCCGTAGTGATGTTGTGGTCCTTGGTCAACGTGATGTTGAGGTACCTTTCGTAGTTACCGAGGTCCAAGTCGACCTCACCACCGTCGTTCAACACAAAACACTCGCCGTGCTCCAAGGGGGACATTGTGCCGGCGTCTATATTCATGTAAGGGTCGATCTTGATCGACGTCACGCGGTATCCCAACGTCTTGAATAACAATCCGGTCGACAGCGCCAAAACGCCCTTGCCAATACCGGAAATCACTCCACCGGAAACAACAACGTACTTCATGTCGCAAAATTTGAAGTTTTGAGGTGAAAGGGTGAAAAAAAGGGGCAGAAAGATTGAATTTGCCGCTAGGGTGAGTCACTGAGTAGGGCTATGCTTAAGCGCCTTGGACTTTGATTTGCAGCTGGGTAAATATGCGACAAGAGATGCGCTGAAATTGATTTTTTTTCTGGGGAAGTTACGAAATTGCGCTCAACAGAATCGTTTCGAAACCTTCTAACACAACACTTGCCCTCCTAAATGAATGATTTAAGCGGGAAGGAGAAAAGAATATGGAGGATGAGTGAAGGAAAAAAAACTCGATGCGCTGCGTCGCGCCCATGTGCCGTGTTCGCTTGTGTGCAGGACACAGTGACATTTCGGCATAGAGGTACTTTTCTTTGCCGAGGCGAAAATAGCAGTAAATCGGTGCTTTTGAGGAGGGGTTCGAGAAGATTCACGGTTGAAGTTTTAGTTATTTTCAATTATTTTCGTTCTTTATTTCTTTTTCTTCTTCTTTTTTTTTTAGTCGTGTATTTTTTCTATTTCAAGCACGCGATAAACTGGACATAGATGACTGGCAAGGCGAAGCCCGAGACCCAGCTATTCGGTCCGAACAAGTTATATTCAAAATTAGCTTCCTTCCTAACATAGGGGAGAGAAAAGAAATACGTTCGGACAGTTAGTCCCTCTCATTTTGGTAAAACATGCAATATTCTTCTTATATGCAAGTCATTGGGGTAAGCGCTAAGCATCAACTCTTCGAGAATTCTGGCTGTGAGATGGTTTTGAGATTGGGGCAGCGCTCCGCGAGCAGCCGTCTTACTTATTTCCAAGTACGACAAAAACACAGGAGATGCAAGTAAATGAACGAAAATTCCCCTTTAGATGAAATAGAAGAAATGTTAGTCCACGGCAGTCTTTAATTCTTTTTTTCTTTACAAATTTTCATGACTCAGTCATCATTGTCTGCCTACAACAAAGCTACGCGTTTACGGAAATTGTGGGCAGGATTATACACTTCGAATGAGTTTAAGTTTCCTCAAGCAAAGTACCTTTATTCAGCCGAATTCAGAATTTCTTTGATATTTGCCTTTAGATGCCAAGGCGCTGGCCGTGGCGATCGCGGCATGCTACACGTTTTCGGATGCGAATGAATGACGCATTGTTATTCGCTAGATGATCTTTACACCGCCAATTTCGGCTGGGTTTTCGTCGGATTTCAATATCTGAGCTTTTCCTTGTTTCATTAACACATCAAGGATTCTCACAAAAAGCGTGCTGTCGATATTCCTGAACTCTTCATGAATGACAGAATCCTCCAGCTTTGTTAGCTCATAAACAGTCAATATCGTGCCCAATTGACCTGTGTTTTGAAGGTGGTCACGTAGAAGTTCGGCCCATTCCTCTAGGGTGCGCCAGAGTACCAAGATGCCCGCATCCTGTTTCTTGTTGTTGACATAGATAGCCCGTTTGGCCTTGTGTATAAGGTGGTGAAGAATATCGCGGCGGAATTCGGGTGAGACGCGACGGTCGATGTGCTTGTTTTCAAATATACTATCTAGAGGAACCTCGTCGTTCTGTCGGCTCAAAACAGCGCCTGTCGGCGATAACACATAGATCCTGTGGTGTTGACAATACTGGAGTAACAAGGAGTCCCATTCAATGAGCTGATTTTCCAAAATTGTCGCGTTGCTTTGCTTTGTGTAGAAAGGCGGGAAAGAGTAGATTTTAGGAAACTCAAACATAGCCGGCGAGAAAGGGCTGGTGAGACTACTGTTGCTAAACTGAATAGTTTGCACTGTCCAATAGACGGCACACCGTGAACGTGTAGATTTCAGGGATGTACGGGTGTGTGAAGGCCACTTTAATCACAATCGATCCATATAGTTGCTGGATGGGCGATAGAATCAGTACTTTGGACGAATCCTGTAGATAAAGTACAGCTGTGAGGTGATGGAGACTTCTCATTTGATATATTCAGCCATTCAAGGATAACTGTTTCAGAGCATGATATCGAAGTTGGTCACAGGTTTCTGGGATCACATATACCCGCGTAGAAATTTGTGATTTAAACACCAAATTTTGCACGCCATCATCATCCAGACTATCGCAGCCGAGGACAAAGTGTTGGTAAATAAGAAAGACAGCAAGATCCCTTTATTATCGTAACGTAATTGCCGTTCACAAGATGTATGGATGTACGGCCCGTTTACCTCACATATTCTACGTCCAAAAGCACTGCTACATCGCCCGAAACTCAGGCCAATAGTCCAAGAATGATTTATATTTAGTTATACACACCGCAAACCGTTTAGGCCTCGGCCATGTCTCTCAAACGACGGATGGTCGATCTGACAGTGGCGGCAGCCGCAGTAGAGACAGTGTAAGCACCACCAGCCACGGTCTTGTGGCAGGCCTTGCAGGTCCAAATACCAACGGCACCTCTCTTGACGGTTCTCTTACCGCAGAAGGAGCAGTCGTACTTGGCGTGCTGCTGCACCTCCAATTTCTTGGTCTGTCTTCTCAACGAGGAACCATATCTGACACCGTACTTACCAGTGATACCGACCTTCTTAGTTCTCTTAGTCCTGTATTGTTAGTGGTTTGTTTTGAGAGCGGGCATGACGGGAAAATCAACGCAAACAAAACGAGCGTTTGTGGTTGCTATTGCATCGTGGTGGTATCATTTGATGATGGCCTATAACACCAATCTAGGCGGGTCATGGGGTCATAGTAGTAGGCTCATGTGCCACTTCAAAAGACACAGAGAAACTCCATTCTCGTTCGTTTTCATCTGGTTTTGGCGATTATCTGTTCATGTACATGTTGTCCCGTGATGATTTCCCCTGAATTTCACGTCGAGTCGGCCTTTACATACATCTTGCTGTGTTGTGTAGGTGAATAAAAAGAGCGCCCGTCACTTCGCTCTCAAGTTTTCTCGCGCACCCGCTCGCAGCATCGAAAAATTTTGATATCCGGCATAGAGCGCGTATGCATAGTCACGTGCTTGAATAGAGGATCTAGGGCGCGTGCCCTATTAAGGAGATTTCCCCCGGATGGGCAGTAAGTTAATACTCAGAGATTTTCAGACAGTCAGAAAGAAGTTTAATTGCGGTATTTTATCTCTACCATGGATTAGTACTCGTGTATTATGAATAAAATGAGAGCCGTGAAAGCGGTGTGGATCTCCTCATTTGATGAGGATGTATAGCCTGGGTTCTGTTGCCCTCAGTGCCGAACATGGCCACGCAGTAGAGTGATCCATATCCGCAGAAACTTGGGATTCCAATAAATAAAATGACATTCTGATTTAAATTCTATCTGCTCATTTGTCAAAAATCAGTATATTTTTGATATAATATCTAGTTCTGGCCTTGAATGTCACACGTGACCATATCTTTTTCTCCTTTCAGCTTCGCTAAACGTCACTAAATGCGTAGTCCGGTTCGATAAACTAGCCAAACCGCGCCCAATGACGTCATCAGCAACGAGTATTCACTAAGGGCATCACGGAGCTAGCGCCTAATTCATTAAAATAGGCAAAAAAAGGGAAAAAAAAGAGAAACCAGCTTGAAAAAGTTGTCAAAGTAACATTGAAACGAGGAAAATATTCATACCTGTCGCGCCATACGCGTTATGTGTCAAAAACCTCACTAATCACCTCACTACTTAGAAGTGAGCCAATCAGTACTGAGAAGCAGTGTTGTTAGTCATGGTGGTATTGACTATATTATGGGGTATTATGACTATCCATAATACTTTTGGGTGATATTAATATTATATTATATATTAATTATATTATGGGTGGGATATTAACTACGCATAATATATCATAACATCTTCGTCCTGAAGTTCGATGACTCCGGGGATTTAGTGCACCGAGATTTTCATGCACCCCAGTGAGGCCATACAATTCGAAATATACTACTCAGAGGGGCTCTTTACGAGTGCATTGTGTTCTCCCACCATGTCGAATGCTTATTAAATGCTGCTATTCACAAAGCAGATCTTTTCAGACTTACTACCGATTTACATAAAATTGTGCGGAGCTTAACGTAGCCGACGCAATCTTGGATCGAGCGAGTCATCCATCTTAAGAGTCTGTTAGTATGCAACTAAATCAAACGATAGATGATGATGCGAAGTTGTAGGGCCATCAGTAAACAAACGTGGTCATCACGCTATTGTTTTACTCGCTTCGAACACGTCATCGGCAAGTCTTCGACACGTCATTGTCTGGCTGTCCTTTCCCGCAGAAGCCCTGGCGGCGCCTGAGCAGCCAAACCCTCCGCTCCATTAGGATAGCAAGATATATTAACTATATCATTAACTATATTATAGGACCGCATAATACTTTTTGGCAATATCAATATTAATATTATAGTCATATTATATTATATTATCATGTGAATATGATATATCACGCGCAAAAAACCAATGACTAACATCACTGGTTGATAGCGGCCCACTGGCCCGATAATTGTGAGCGGGCCCTAAATTTGAGGGGGCTCTAAATTTGCAGCGCCCCAGAGAAAAAAAAAAAAAAAAAAACCTACCTAATTCCGGCCCCGATCTGGCTGGCCCCGCCAGCGGCCTCCTCCGCAGTCTCTCTACGTCTGCCTATCGCGACCACATACTGTATAGCGGGACGTGGGATTGAATGGAGTGGTCAGGCTGTAAAAACCACCATTTTTTCGGTAACAACATGTCAAAGGAAAACGAGTTTCGTAAACCTCGACCTGTAAACACCCTGGGGCTGTTTAATTTGGTGGCGAATGGCGCTAATATGGCCAGAGAGATGGTGAGTCTGCATTTGCATGCCCGCAACCCGCAACGGCGCCAGACAAGCGAGCAGATACATGCCCGCGTGGGGCAACAACCTGAACGTGGCAAAGATGAGGCGATAGGGAGGGCCATGGCGGGTATGAGGGATTTTTCCCGGCCGAATTTGAGCTCTGAGAGCGAAACTAATGCCACTTTTAGTGCTGCACGGCCAGGCACTCAAAAGAACGGCGTATTCACGTCCGAAACACTTCAAAAGACAGAAAAAGAGTCAAGAAAGGGGGGGTTGGCGAATGAGAGGTCCACAAAGGTACATACTGGGGATGAAACGGCTGCCTTTGATGAGAACCACGCTGCCAAATCAACATCTTGTCATCAGATCATGTCCACTGTTTCTGTCCCGGCAAAATCCCACATTGGGCCTTGCAAAAACCCACAATGCCACCATTGCGGCTCCGTGATCATTCCCTCGCCGAAGGCCAGCTTTCCTTACAAGGAAACGCCGTCGATATCGGTGAATGACTGGAGTATATACACTACAAAGGGCCCGATATGCCTGTCGGACGAGCTTGACCATTTAAACGATACTAGATTTGATTTCCCATTGCCAGAGATGATATTTGGGAGCAACAGCGTGCGCCTACTCAATGAGAAAACAGGCGCCACGATCGAGTTTAACACGCTCGATGCCTTAGATTCATTAGCTCCGAATGCAGACTTCAAAGTCGCCTATCACAAGGAATGGCTCAGCACGAGGCCAAAAGCGAAATCCGACGTTGATAGCGTTGTCGAAAATGAAGTGGCTGGAGTTGGCCAGATACGTTCGGGTCTGGTCAGCGAGATGTCTGCGTCCTCAAAGCAAACAGACGCCAGTCCAGACTTACAGTCAGTTAAACCATACGATTGGACGTACTCCACCAACTACAAAGGGAAGCTTGCAAATTGCACGTTTGCGAATACTACAAAGGATATCCCGTTGGAGAAATTGGTGAGACAGGACCCGATCTTGTTCTTTGACGAGTCGATTTTGTTTGAAGATGAGCTAGGCGATAACGGCATCTCGATGCTTTCGACGAAAATCAGGGTCATGCCCCTGTGTCTCCTTCTTCTCTGCAGGTTCTCCATGAGAGTCGATGACGTGGCGTTCAGAATCCGTGATACTAGAGTCTATGTTGATCTAGAGACAAACATGGTTTTGCGTGAGTATAAGGTGCAACAGGCTCTGTACGGAGAACTTTTGGGAAAAGTCAGCAGCCGCAGCTCGGACCCGAAAAAGCTTCTTCGAGACCTGAACTGGGTTTCTCAAAACATGCCAGTGACCCTGCGTGAGATGGAGATAATGGAGCTGGCATGAAGGTGCTAAGGGTTAATTTTTCGGACCTCTCTGATTCCAAGGATAGAGTTTGATGCACGTACACAAACTCGTTTCTTGGCCAATAGAGTTTCATATGGTGAAACGAGGCTCTCGCCTTGACCCTTTTAAGGGTTAGAAACACGAAACACCATCGCTTTTCAAGTTTACTTGTCAGTACGTCATGAAATCCTACAGACCGCCCGCTCTTAGCATTGCGAGCGCATTGCGCCCAGAGCCTTCTAGTCATGCAAGACAGAGACCACGAGATGGATTAATGTGATTAAAGTCCCATGAAGGATCATGTCGAGAATGGCCATGTTCTAATCTAATACCTTTAAGCAGGCAAAATGTTCTTGCAGCAATATTGAGCATCTGGTTCCCAGGGCCGCACAGATTGTCCCGGCACCGTTTTTTTCGCAACTGCCGCGCTAGTGCTTGTGTGCACACTTGACGCTCACCTGGTTTGAAAAAAAGACCACCATGCCTACAGAAGGTTATCGACTGACCACACAAAGAATGTTGACCAGAGCTCTCAGGACGGCGGCAATACCCCAAAACACACGTTTCGGAGTGCGCATGTTACACGATGTACCCGTCTTGAAGAATCATGACATGTTTGCCCAGAATGGCATTGAGGGCCTCTACTCGCCCGCGGGCTACGCTACCGCGTGGTCAGATTACCAGAAGTTGCTTACAACAAGTCTCACATTGAACACTGTCGGCACCAGGCACGAGGGCCGCACGCCGTTCCAGTTGTTGTTACTGACAGCGAAGCGGACCACGGACCAGCACATCTTCCACTACGCCTCGCAGGCTCATAACAATCACTTTTTCTTTGAGCAGCTCACGGACAAGACGCATGCGGCAACAACGCGGCCGCTGCGGTTCTTGCTTGAGCGTATTACGGGTATCTCATCATTGGAGTCGTTGAAGAAGGAAATTTTGAGATTGGCCGAGGCTGCCGAGGGCCAGGGCTGGGTGTTTTTGGTGGAGAACCCGGACAAGTCGTTCAAGCTTTTGTTGTGCAACAACGATGGCACCCCCTACTACCACGGGAAGAACCAGAGCCTAGACTTGAACAGCAATATCGATCCACAGACCTATGAGGAGTTGACGCAGGTGAAGCAAAGAGGCGCGGCCGGCGAGTTGGACTTCACGCTCCCAGTATTGGCTATCAATTTCTGGGACGTGGCTTTTCTTACAGACTACGGTATCACGGGGAAAAGCGCATACTTGGAGAAGGTGTTTGATTGCATCAACTGGGAGGTGATCAACAAGAGAATGTTCCAGGTTTAGACAATGTATATAGAGCCCTTGAATCTGAAAACGTTTTCATAGCAGCAAGCCTGCGAGATCCGCTTTCATCACATGTTCAATCAGCTTGAGATCGTGTGCATTTGGGAAAGATTCAAGTTTTTCTGCTAGGTTTTGACACTCATCCACCACAGTGAATAGTGATTTATCACTATACCAGTTCGTGGCCTGGCAGAGCACAAAATTCGGGATAAAATCGCACAAAGATGAAAGCCGGGTTAGTCTTCGGGAAAGTGTTTGTGAAACCAGTTTGAGCCGTTTGAGCGCGGGCTCCAGAAAATCGGTATTTCGTGCCTGGAGTTTATTTTCGTACGAATTCTGTAATGTCACGTATTCGTTATTACACGATTCTAACTCGGCAAGGTTTGGCGCTAGCTCTACGAGAATCTTTTCGATTTCATCCTGGAGCTCCAGTTCCTCCGTAGCAACCTCTTTTTGCTTGTTGTATTCTGCCAAAAGCCGCCTGATGTTTGCTGGGTGCTCATTATAGTGAGAATATAGCTTCTTAAGGTTATTCAAAATCGTGAATTCCGCATCAGTCAAAGCCAGATTTTCTTGATGAATCGACCTTAAAACCAGGAGCGCCATCGTAAGAAAGTCTCCGGTCAAATCCTCTGTTTTGAAGCGGGTCATGCCACGCAAATGATGTTCTTTCTCAGCAAAAGACATGTGTTGATACATTTCGCCTTCAAACGCTTCTTGATACTGTTCCTCGATGCTGTGCGGATCCAATTGCCGTAGTTCTGCCATTCTATTCAAAAATACTAGTCTGTTCACTTTCAAAGCCAACTCTTTATTCAAATCATAATACTCACTTTCAAGGTCTGGTTTCTGCACCTGTGGGGCCGTGCGTGGCCAAAGCACGGGAATCCCATATTCGTGCTGAAGGATTCCCAGAGAAAGTATCTCGTCACATGCATCATCCAATGTCATGAAAAGTTATGTTTATAATGTGTAAGTCCGTAATTATTAAACGTTGTGCATGTTCAGTGTAAATGGTGATGCTTATGGGCCCTGGAATTCTGGGGCCGCGAACTGCCACCCTCATGGGGCCAAGCCCCGCCGTTTGGCTGGACACAAGGATGGTCAATTGTATGAATTTTCAAGCAGTTCGTGAATTTTCCTTGGGAAAATATTTTGAAGCGAAGTTACTTTGCCAGGAATCGACTTGATAAAAGAGGCTTGTTTTATATATATACACATTATTAAGACTTTTATTCTTTCTGCTATACTGGATGCGGGAGGTCTTGATAAGGGCCTCTTGATGATGAGGGCCGGAATCATTCGATAAAATTGGATCGAACTTAAGGCACTTGAACACCCATTAACTGAACACGATCGTATATGTTTTGTTTCAAATCCCACTAAATTAGACTTTAAACGCAGATTTCTGCGAAAATGACATATTATAAAGTATTTTGTGCACCCTTCACAGACGATTTGGTGCCTTCATCTGGCGAGGCAACTCGTTGAGGCAAGTATTACTGTTTCTGTAAAGCCGTTCGTTCGTCAGTCAGGTAAAACACATTTTTTTTCTTGATACACTATTTATTTAATCATTTTGAGCAATTTCAAGCTGTGAACTGAAAGATTTTGCTTCTTTAAGTAAAGATAATATTACTCTTTCTATTCCTCTAGCATAAAGCCTTTGCCGCCACGAGTAGGCAGAACTTATGGGGCCCAGAGCTGAATTTACACCTCCGATCGGTCTTGGCTGTAATTGTAATGATTCAAGTCGAAAATACTTCAAATAAAACAGGAAAGAATCCTCGAGAGATAGATCTACAGCGAGTCCTAGAAAAATTGCCAAGCTCGCAAAAATGATACAAATGTCCTCCGTAATACCTATTTTTCATATCTTCTTTTGTCACTCACAGAAGCTTCGAAACACTGGGCCAATGCCCAAGTCGCACTGCGCGAACAGGCCAGGCGAGGTGTTGGATTTTATGCAACCCCGTGTTTAATGCGCTGCACGCAGGTGATTATAATATTGGGTGCTGTGATTTGGAAGGTGCTTCAGATGTGGCTTTAGAAAGTAGTAGGAAATTTCTCATCCTCCGCATGCGGTGATTTCACCCCGCTTCCGCTCTCTATTATGGGTCGTGTGCATCCCAAGATTGATGTCCAACATTCAACACTCCCGACCTGACGCTAGGAACAGTCGTTCTCAGAGAGGCAGTTTCAAGCAGTGTTGTGTCGTCCAGCCGAATAAGATCCTGTACGACGCGTAAGAAAGTACGATGAATATGATGGAATACGAAAGTCGTGTTTTTACCAATGTTTTGGGGATGAATCGGCATATTTTCGATATACGCCAGAATTATAAGCTATTCAAAGTTTATTTCATAATCTTCTTCGACATTATGGTAAGCTGTTCTGAAAATTAGTCTTGCGGAAGCATGTAAACTTGAATCGTGCTAAGGTCCATTGCAGCCGCTTCTTTGTCCTCGCTGCATCACATGAATCTCCATTCATTTCTTTATTCATCTTTTCATTCAGCTTATGCATATTATTCAGCGTATCCATCTCATTCAACGTATCCATCTCATTCAACGTATCCATCTCATTCAGCTTATGCATCACATTCAGCTTATGCATCTCATTCAGCGTATGCATCTTATTCAGCGTATCCATCTCATTTAGCTCATCCAGCTCGCCCCGTTGTCAGAGCTTGAAGGAGTTTCCTTCGAACCCGATAATGTTTCTCTATACTTGAGAAACACCAACATCTTCACCGTTCCCTAGAGCAATAGATTTCTCTTCTTTGTTGCAAAGTCATTCATGCGAAAGAAACTCAACGGGCGCGGACATGTCTGGTATGAGGAAGTAATCTCTTGCCATATCATAAGGAACGGGAGATGTGCCATTATGAGCTTAATAGAACTCGAAACACTCTTGTTGCACCTTTCTCCATTCAAAGGAAGGTAAAATCTCACCTCATTCCCGTCAGTGACAGACAGTTTGTCGTCACTAAAGTTTGTCAAAGTGACGCGTGCCTCCTCAGAAGAGGATTGAAGACAAGTCCTCCCCCCAACGCGTAGACTCACCCTTATAGCAGTGGCCAGCCTCTTTGGAAAGTTCTTCGGACCAAGTTATGACCGCATTCGAGATCATTCGTCTGAAATGTTTAAGCTTCATTTGAGGATCAAGAACGGCAGAGAGTCGAAGGTATGAAATCCGGCCACTACCGGCAGTGTGCATAGGATAGTACAAATGAACTTTGCTGTAGGCCTTCCAAATTTTTGGAGCTAGGTATGAATTCAGTTTTTAGTTCGGTCTCTAGTTTGTTTAAAACATTGTTAATGTAAGGCATATTCGAATGAATAATTGTCGCTTGGAGGAATTATGAAGCTAAGAATTTCCCCAACGCAAGTAGGGCACAGCAGGGGTATCAACATCGATGGTGTCAGCCGATGGTCTACAATCTGATGAAAAAACAAAATGATAGCGTCAAGAAGTGTGTATTATGCTAAGACACCCTTCAGGTATAGTTTTGTGGAGAGCTAGGTAAGTAATTCTGGCTCCTAGTCCTTAATTTAGATGTATCAAGCAAAAAAAAAAAAAAAAACAAAAA
>JAKTUB010000370.1:6794-29885 GCA_030556465.1 Metschnikowia picachoensis | reverse complement strand
TGCAGTTTTCGATAAATGGTTTGCGCTCGTAGGGAACACGATCAGCACATACGGCATCACAATTCGGTGAGACTGGCTTTGCTATGAGAAAGAGAGGAGACGCAAAATTTATTGGCAGATCGATCTCCATGGCCGAAGATCAACTCTAGAGTTTGGAAACAGGGAGTGGGTCACGACCATTGAGTGTACAAGCGCGTCTGGATGGGCATTGAGTCCGCGCATTATTTTAAAAGACAAAATGGAAATGAAAAGCTGGTTCCAACAAAATCTTCCAGGGGCTGGCACAAGTGAAAACGGATGGACAAGCGATAAGATAGCAGTACGTTGGCTCAAATAACGAAACTTTCACCGTTTTCATGCCCGCAGTCGTCACATTAATTGCAGCCACTAGATGTTAATGGTTTTGGTCCTTTGAAGACGTATTATCATTTGCTTATTACAAACCTTTCGCCCGGCGGTGCAACTAGAATCGACAAAGGCGATTTTCTTTGGCGTATCCCCAAGCCCAAAAAAAGATCCAAGAAGCAGATCACCCATGAAGATGACCTTTCAGTATCGGACGCCTTGGAGAAATACCCGCATACACCAGTCGCCTCTGAACCCGAAAGCATTGGAAATCAGTGCGAAAGCGTGAAAAATTTGCAACCACCTTTTCGAAGAAAGTAGACATGTTCTAATTGCAGTGTTCGAGGGCATAGAGATGGTAAATGCCCTCAGCTCAAACATACCTAATTTATATACAATGAAGTCTTTTGCAAGTTTGAAATAATCAATATTCTACGAAACACTTTCGCGAATATTCATACTTTTATTCGACTGTTGCGACGAGGTCGCAGAAGCGGAAAATTCATGCATAGAGTCCATGTGTCCCACCCAGGGATTCACCTGGTCTTTGAGCTCATACTTACGCACTGAATGAACGATCGAAGCTGGTGACAGCTTCTTCATGAGGTTCAGTCGAAGTAGAGAAGAGATTACTCCTGCTAATCTGTGAAGTAGAGTCAGTCATAAGAAAGAAAAGTAGTTGCTTATTTCTCTTCTCAATAGAGACAGTGGATTAATCTCACTTTGAATAGAGAACAGGGTGAGGAACTTCACAAACTTACCTTAGCGCATACTACCCTTGACGCATATTGGTAATATGAATTTACAATGGTAGTTGCTATGCACTTACAGAGCCTTCATCAGGAAGGTGCATCATGCGCTTATGCATCTCATTCTCAAAGAGGACATATTCGCAATTCTCAGCACAACATCGACGACTCGATGACTCCTGCGTTCGACGAGGTGTCGCACCACGTTACAGTGAAACCTCTGTAGTTCGACATGATCTTGTTGAGATGCGAACAGTGTCGCATCGAACGATTACTCGGCAGGACTATCTTTTTCTTTACGTCTTAAGTCGCTCAATGGTGAGTGGACTATGTACTTACTCATCAAGGCACTGAAGGGTTCAGCAGGAGTAGCTGAAGTGGCTGAAGTGGCTGAAGTGGCTGAAGTGGCTGAAGTGGAAACAGATCTAGTCATGATGGTACTGATTAAACTGTCTATCGAACTAGTTGATCAACTGAGTGAGCTGTAGCGGAAAATCAGTCCTTCTTATATATCCGACTTACCACGAAATGCCTCCTGGTGCATTCCTGGGTATTCCGTGAGGCTTCATTGTCTAACATGCTAATCTTGGAATACACCACTGTACCCATTGTTTATATACGGGAAACAGCTTAAATGTTATCAATCAGGAAGGTATATGGTAACACCATATTCACCCGAGAAGCTCCATTCAGTATACAAGAGTAGGTCAAGCGTGTGCATAAGAGAATTTCAAGCGTATAATGTTGGTAGGTTGGCAGCCGAGGTGAAAAATTTCCCCCGCCAAGCTAACTTCATTGCGTACTTGAGCTTCCCAATGCAACTTCCCATTCAGCTCATTTCACCTACTAATTCGAAACAAATCATCATAATCAAGATCTCTTTGTCTGAATCTGGTTTCGCGATTAGGCTTCATTTGTCACGTGGCAAAAATAATGCATGCGGGTGAAGCAAAATGTTGTGCCACGTGACACAACGGCTGATCATCTATGTTAGATATCAATCTTGGGGGCTGTATCCCATAATCTGAATCTCTCAAAACAATATCAAAACTCTATATAGTGAGTGTTCTACAAGTATTATATAAACAGCCAATGGGCACTGATTCACAGCTACATAGCATTGCATCGACAACACACTTCTGATTGTCTCTTTGAAGAAAGCGCGCGAGCCTAAGTTTCCTTGCTCCCTAAAGATCACGCTCGCTCCCTCACGACTCGTGTAAATTTCCCATTGATCTACTAAAGCCTGTAATTGAAGAACATCGTTTTTTTTAAGCAGACGAAAAGAAACAGACCTCACCTCTGAAAATATCAGATACTTCCTTTTTATCTTCATTGATCCTCACTCCTCAATTTACACCCCTTTTGTGAAGAACTCATACATACACACACATGCTTGACGATCGAGAGATGATAAACTGCTTTGATGAAAGCGACACAGAGGACGTGCTCGAGATCGAGGCAGAAAACGAATACCACAAAGTTGATGATCTTGACGCCTCGGATGATGTTGATAGCGGGTCCTCAGACGTGGACGTAATCGACGTCACTTCAAACTACGTTCATGATGTCGAAGAATCCGAAATTCAGACATCGAAAGACGAGAATTCTCTATATCCGTTGGCAAACGACTTCAAAAATTTACCTCAGAGGATGATGAAGCCAATACCTGATTACCCTCTGGTTGCATCGTCTCACTTTGTTTGGGAGATCAAAGACTGGGCCTCCGCCAGAAAAGAAAACAAGTTGGTCAGCCCTACTTTCGAATGCGGCGGATATCACTGGGATATTTTGTTATTTCCCAAAGGTAATTCAGACGCACTTTCCTTATACGTTGAGCCTCATCCTCGGGTCGAACATGGTGGAAAAGAAGACCCTGACTGGTATGTTTGCGCACAATTCACCCTTGATGTGTGGAATCCCGCCCATCCCGCTTCGCATTACCCCTCTGCGTCGAGCCATAGGTTCAACAAGAACGAAACCGACTGGGGCTTTTCATCTTTTCTCTATTCGAGAGATTTGACTAGCACTTCAAAGGTTGGTCAACCGCATCCCATTTTGGAGAATAATCAGCTCAATATAACAGCGTTTATTCGAGTCATTGATGACTCTTCAACTGGTGTGTTGTGGTCAAACTTCGCAAATTACGATTCTAAAGTCAGAACTGGTTATGTGGGGTTGAATAACCAAGGTGCCACTTGCTATCTCAACTCGCTCTTACAATCTTATTACACAACGAGGGTGTTCAAAAACTTGGTGTGTCAAATTCCCACAGAAGAACATTCAATTGCAGAGGCAGCAAACAAAAGTAGTAAAGCTGTTGCCTTGGCCTTGCAAAGAATCTTTTATCTTATGCAATCATCCAATGAGCCAGTCGGTACAATGGAACTCACAAAATCATTTGGCTGGGACTCAGGTGAAGCCTTCACTCAACATGATGTTCAAGAATTGAACCGTGTGTTGATGGACAAATTAGAGTCGGCCATGAAAGGATCCAAGGTCGAGAACAAACTAAATGACATTTTTGTGGGAAAAATGAAATCTTTCATTAAATGTGTTGATGTCCCTTATGAATCATCAAGGGTTGAAGACTTTTGGGATATACAACTAAATGTGAAGGGATTCAACAACTTGGAAGAGTCGTTCAGAAACTACATTGAAATTGAAATGCTAGACGGGGAGAACAAGTATCAGGCCGGTGAGGAATTTGGCTATCAGGATGCAAAAAAAGGTGTTGTATTTGAATCCTTTCCCCCAGTTCTACACTTACAGCTCAAAAGATTTGAGTACGACTTTATGGTTGATGATTTGGTTAAAATCGACGATTTTTACGAATTTCCCGATACCATCGACCTTCGTCCTTACCTTGATGACGAGCTAGAGAATGACGTCAAGAATCAAAATTGGAGATACAAGCTACATGGTGTCCTCGTCCATCAAGGCAGTATTTCCAACGGTCACTACTACGCGATGATAAAGCCTGAGTCATTGAGTGATACATGGTTACGTTTCGACGATGATAAAGTCTGGAAGGTAACACCAAATCAAGTCTTCAAGGAGAATTTTGGCGCTGCTGATTTGCCTCCACAGGAGATGAGGCTGCTCACCAGAATGGAGCAAAACGAGTTTATCATACGTAAGGCCACTTCAGCGTATATGTTGGTATACTATCGAGAGTCCGAATTGCCCGCTATCTTACCCGAGTCTCTAGCAACAGTCCCTGATCATGTGTCTGGGCAGATCGAGAGAGAAAGACAGGAATATGCGGATATCGAAAAAGCCAAGCGCGATGCACTTTATTATTTGCATGTGAAGATAGTGTCGATTGACAACTTCACGTATTATGATGGCTTTGATGTGTGCCCTGATCCTACTAAAATTAAGGAATATGATCCAGAGATTTTCGACAGCAGGGCTTATTCATCGACAATCAAGATTCGAAAAGATGCACCTTTTTTCACGTTGTACAAGCTTGTCGCGAAGAAATTAGGATACATTCAGGCTCAAAATTGTTCCGATGATGCAGATCATACAAGCCCGGATTTGAATTTGACTTCAGACGGTATAAAAAGTCTTTTATCGTTGCCGTTCTCGATGATGGTCATGAAACAAAGAAACAACAGGACCAACAGACCAGATTCTACGATACCGGAAGAACTCTTCAACGAGTCTGTGAACCAGGTATATAACAAATGCTTCAGAAGAAAGCATGACGAGTTGGCATTTTTCATTTGCGAGAAAAAGAAAAATTTGAAAAATATAGTTGCATCAAAGGCTATCGCGGGTCGAAAGGAACTCAGCCTGGAAGATGTTTCGGATATTATCATCAAGAACTCTTTGGTGCAGCTGGAAGCCCTCTCTGATGACCTGATAACATTGTTCTTGAAATACTTCGACCCAGTATCCGATAAAGTGAGAGGCTTGACGTTCATAACAATGAGCAAAAATCAGCGTGTGTCACTGATAATCCCAGATATAATGAGTATTCTTGGTTTGGATGCAGAATCTCCTTTGGAGATCTTCGAAGAGATCTCGCGGCTAAAAATCGAGCCAGTTGACACAAGTCTCACCTTGGAGAAGTGTGAGTTAGGCACAGGTGATATACTAGTTGCTCAAATGGCCAACTTGAATTCAACTGCGTCTTCAAACTTCAAGCGGGGAAATATACAAAACTACTACAGATTCTTGTTAACTAGACTCCACATCAACGTCAAGCCCTGTAAAGTGAGCGAAGACGAAGAGGATGGTGATTTCGTGGCCGAGGAGAATGTTTCGGAAGATGAAGTTGACTTAAACGAAAATTCAGTGGAGGCAAAAGAAGTGAAACTAGCCAAAGAATTGAGCAAGTCATTCGATCTTTGGGTTTCTACAACCTACACATATCAGGAATTCGCGTCCTGTATCGCACACGAAATCGGTGACGTGGACCCAAATTATTTGCGACTTTTCGTAATAAACGATCATGGTGAAAGGCTACCTTTATCGTCCCATACTTCACTATCACAGATCTTCACCAGACAGGTGGCTGTTTCCTCCGTCTCAGAATTCGAATATGAGATACTCAATATCACCTTGAGCGAGTACGAGGATATGAAGGCAGTCAAGCTATACTGGCTCGAAAGCATTTATCAGGAACAATTGTTTGATATGTTGGTTCCTAAAACAAGCCCAGTCTCTATGTTGGTGGACAAATTAGTGCAAAAGCTACAATTGCCCATAGAGAAACACAGCGGTTTACTTGTTTGGGCGAGTCGAGACAATAAGTATGTTGACCTTGTCAAATTTGATCGCCCCATCGAGGATATCAGCGATGATGTTGAGGTGTATTGTGCATATCTTCCCGCTGAAGTGGAGACCCTTGTAAGCCACGATATGTTCAAAAGGTACGCAGAGCCTATCACCACCGATGGCAGCGAAATTGCTGATCCAGTACTCAAGACTGAATTTGACAAAGTTCGAAATTTCTCGAAACTGTTGAACATTGTGCCAGTATTTCACTTTCACAAGTCTACAACATACACACATAGCAAACCTTTTGTGTTTGCTGTTTTCCCTGAAGAGCCTTATGAAGAGACAAAAGAAAGATTACGCAAGAAGCTCGGCCTTGGGACTCCCGCTTTCAATAAGGTGCGCATTGCTCTAGCGGACCTTGATGATAAAGGCAGATACCTTGATGTTGAAAAATCTGGCTTTAATCTACTTGAAGAGATTTCAAAGTTCGATTCACACGTGTCTCTCGCATTGGACCACCGTGATCGGAACCCGAAGCGCACGAACCCGTATGACAAAGGAATTTCCATTGGTTGAAAAAAATGTCCGAAACATATGTCAAACGATCTGGGATACAGACTTTGAGTAGTTTATATATTAACTTGCAAATATTCAGGCATAGTTATTGATCAAAGCAGTTCGAGCAGTTCAACCTCGAGTCTACGTAACTCAGTTGAGCTAAGCTTGCCATCCCAGCTACCATCATTCGAGGGTTCTTTGAGACCTATCACTTTCACGCAAACAACTTGTAAAGGCGGAAAGCCTCTTTGAAGTCTGGTTTCATTGACATACGCGGCGCCTTGGGCGGTCTCTTCGCTGATGACCAAGGTATCAATACATGGTATGTATCCAGTAGGACCGCAAACGTCATTGATATGATAAATTCGGAATTGTTGTCCAGGTTGCAAGATCTTACGTAGATATGTGCATGTCTTGTTCATACGCATATCGAGGGACTGAAGTGCCGAAGAATACTTTTTATTTCGGAGGAGCTTCAGGCCTGTGACCCCTATGATTACGGTCTTCTTGGCTGTAAACGCAGCCATCAGCAACAACGTGTAAATGATCGAATGTACCGCCGACCGCAACAACTGCGCTTGTGTGATATCCCATTGAAGCAGAGCTATCCACAGTCTTTGTGGAAGAAGAAGGTAGCGTCTGCACGCTGGTTATATTGCATTCCCTGAGGGCACTTGGCACAATTTCCTTCCAAGGATAAAAAATTTGATAATCACAAGGCTGGAATTTCAATTGCGTATTGACGTAAATGTCTATCTCAAAGCTATATGTGAAGTTCGACAATATCAATTTATGTCTAATCTGCGTGTATAGAGTCAGAAGAACAAAGTTCAACTGAGCTGTATCCTCAATCATCGAGGATACAAGAACGTCGAGGCAAGAAGCAGACGGGGAAATTCTTGGTATGGCTAAATCAAAAAAATCACTGTAATCTTGTGTCTGAGGCTGAGATATCACGAATAGTACCTTGGACATGGTGGTTTGAATGTGGAGTAAATGAATAGGCCTTAGGGAATCCGAGATCGTTGGAGACAGCTGAACGCCCATGTGCCAGACGCGAAGTTGCGAAATGCATCAAAGGCGTGCCATGGAAGCACACGAACCCATGTCATCCGCTTCGCTGAATTATTACAGGCTGTATGGTCTGCCGATCTTTTCATTGTATTTTTACTTTTTTGTCTTCAGAAGATACTAAGGTATCGAACAATGGCTAAGTGCCTATGGAAGTTGGCTTGTCAATGAAATTCGCAGTTGAGAGTCTTTACCTATGAAGTTTGTTATGAACGCGAACTTGACATAGCCTGATCAAAGATATCAGATCTTTTTCGGTGTGCGCCTGAATCAATGTGTTTCTCCCACTTTAAGTACATAATTACTAATTTGTGAATGTGCATCAAATACTCCTTTGGTGTGGAATGCCCGGGGTACTCTGGTGGGGGCTGATAATAGGGCGAAACCGCGTTAGCCGCTCTGCTTGCAGTATAGGAAAAACCCGAGACAACAATATTGACGATCTAGCAACGGGAGTCGAGCATTCGTACAACAAGAAAAAATCATAGGCAAAAATCGCGGACTTTTCTGTGTTTTTTTGTGTAGCAAAAGCTTTTGAGATGGTCGAGAAGGAAAACGAGGTTCTGCAAGGGTACATGATGACGCTGGCGGAAGATCGGATTGACTACATCGACTTTCAGTTTTGAACGGTAGGGGCTTACTTATGCGGCAAGTTTTTCAAGTGCATAGCTTAAATTTGTTTAGTGAAAACGGACGAATGTACATAAAAACATGGGACGAGATTGCATAGTGTCCAATATGGGACTCATAGCATAACGACAAAACTACTAAAGCTCGTTATTCAGTTCGAACTTTGGCATCATTTATCAAAGCATGCGTTCCTCAGCGACATCCTGCTTTGCAACGGGTCTGAAAATTTGTCTTTTTAAGGTCTTCATGGTGATTTCTGGGGTGCCAGCACGGGCCTCGTGCATTTCGTGAGCTTGTAGATACTCATTTGAAGTTCTTCAAACTTTGCCTCCGTCCCCTCTTTACTTTTTTCAAAATTTGATAGGTTTCTAAGAGACATCATTAGGTCGACCTCATCTTTTTGTAAATTCGACCTCGCTGTCAACTTGTCATGGACAAAGTCAAAAGACCTCTTCGTAACTTCCGAGTAAGCATGATCTTGACGCCGATCAATAAGATGTCTAGGTTTATACATTAGCACACCAGAGCGAATGATCTTTTTGTGAATGGTGACTGCATTGTCATTATTTTCTGGTGCCCCGTTCCAAGTCATTGAATATATCCGCAGGATCAAGTTATCATACGATTGAAGCAATCGGCGTTCCATACTTTTCCCACCAAATCTGGCAAATATGCTCCGCACTAGAATATCCAAAGAATCCAATAAATCGCAGAGTTGATCAAAGTTTAATGACAGTTTTGCGGTATTGTTCGCGATATTCATTCTGTTATTCTCGCGGTGCCCAACGGTCATATTTCTATCGTTGTAACGGTAGATGTCTCGATTAAGTAACGCAAAGATGGCATTGAAAGTTGATGGGCGCGGCCATAATGCTCTTTCAAGGTTGAGGCTCTTGTTACTGAACACTGCGAGAACCTCGACTGCCAACGAAGAAGGTTTCAAGATCTGAGGTATGTGTTCTTCCATTTTGTGAATGAAATCCTCCACTAATCCAATGTCTATTACATCAACTTGAGCACTCGATTCATGATTTGCCTCAATCTTCGTTCTTTCAAGCAAAGATTCGATAACAGGGTACATACTTTCGGTTGCAGCTCTTGTAACAGACGGATCAAGTACACGAAGCCTGGCCAGATCAATTTTTATGCCTCCCCAGGTCAGAATTGAATACCACATCGCCCTGTAAAGCTCCTTGTGGAGACCAAGTCGCGCGAGACAGTCGAGAAGGATTCGGAGCAAAAATTTGTTAATCCCCTGACTACCCGGCTTTAAATGTGACCTACTTTTTGGCGCAAGTCGGCCCTTTGCCTTCTGGGCTCGTGCTTGATAATCGAGATATTCTCTGTAAAGAGCGCTTGCTTTCACTCTGGAAAAGTCTATTAAACGCGCGTCTTTTCCCATGCATAGTTTGTCCTGATGGCTGGAGAATGGTGAAAGAGGGAATAAAACTTTTGGATTGAGCTCTGCAATTTGCTTGCATCCAGCCACCATCTGAGGCTTAATGTCAGCCGGTAAGTCTAAACCTTGTGTTTTTTGATCAGTTCGAGCCTCAACTTCTTTGCTCGGACTCACCGCAATAATTCTTTCTTGTCTCTTTTTATCAGAAGTCTGTTGCATGCTGCCCTGACTAGAAGATGACATAGTGAATTTTATTATATCTCTCGCCTCGGGCACCCAAGCCTGAAGATAATCAAGTGCTCGCTGAAGATACCAATAATGTGACCCGCTTTTATTAGCCCAAGAAGTTCCCGCCGACGAGTCACAGTAGCACAGAAGAAAAGCAACGGCGAAATGGCGGTCTATATCTAAGAAAGGTTGCCTTATTTTCTTCTTGTGATCTACGAGGATGCGCGGGTTTTCAATCACGGCTTCCATCGTTGGCGGAGTCGGGGGAGTCGCGAAGCTCATCGCCTTCATTAAAACCATGTTCGCCCGCAGAACGAGAAGTGCTTGCAATTT
The DNA here is from genome assembly GCA_030556465.1 of Metschnikowia picachoensis. Taxonomy (NCBI): domain Eukaryota; kingdom Fungi; phylum Ascomycota; class Pichiomycetes; order Serinales; family Metschnikowiaceae; genus Metschnikowia; species Metschnikowia picachoensis. The sequence continues at coordinate 19,841 of JAKTUB010000370.1, read as the reverse complement.
AAAGAGCTTTTGAGCTCTTTCCTGTGACGAAATTGAAGAATCTTTTTGAACCGTTTCAACATTCCGTTTGTATACAACTTTCAAACCTTGGAGGAAGATGGTAAAGGTCTGGGCGTCGGGGCGAAGCTTGATTTGTTCTAGCGTTTCAAAAAATTGCCATGCAAATATCTGATCATCATTGAAATTTTTCATCAATAGCTTCAAGGCTGCGTTAAAAGTCTCGACATTTTGAGTGACCTTATTATCTTTAAACCGCTCTGTCACTACCTTGGCCAACAGATCACTCACCAGGCCCCATTCATGGCAGTCAGAAAGGCCACTGAAATAAGTCACATAAGTGGCTGGCGTGAGGGGAATGCCCCACCTGCCTCTGTCAGTCAAGACTTTCAGTGCCAAATCCAATTTTGATCGTTTGAGACACCAATCTAGCACGGCATTAATACCTACGGAACCATTTTTTCCCGCAAGACGGCAAACTTCCATTGCTCTTGATATAGTATTGTCTTTTTCTAAAAGATAAGAGACGCTCTGGGCCACAAAGTAAGAGTCCTGTAACAGAGCCCTTGTGACGCCAGTGAGTGTCATCAAGATGCGGTCGTCGATTTTACGCTTTTGTATCTTTTTTATCTTCATCAATGCTTGGAATAGCTGCAACAGTCGAGGATCGTTGATTTTGAGACTATGTGGAGACAATGATTGCAAGTCGACAAGCTTGCCGTCTGCGTCCGGAATCAAAGCACCATCGTATCTGCTCTTGATGAGGATCAACGCCTTTTGAAGAGAAATTCCCTCTTCAAAGGATGAGCGAACCTTGAGCGCTTTTGTCCTTTCTCTTTCTTTGTTCAATTCTCTCGTACTCGCTCTTTGTAGCTGTCCTGTCTCCAGATATTTTTGGAGTTTCCATTTGACGTTGGAGACGGCTTTCCGTGTATTTGTATGAACAGACAGAAGTCGACGACAAATGTGCGACATGAGGAGAATTTGTTGCAGATAAAATTGTACGTGAATTTGTAGATATGCGTTTAAGTGAAACCGGAGGCTTGTTGACTTTCCAAAAAACACTCGAATTCGGAAAAATTAAAGGCAGAAAGAAGTTTCCTCGCGCATCATCTCTTCGCGTCCTTATTCATAGTGTCGCGCATGCAGATGATCTAAGATGTCAAGTCAAACTGCTGAGTTACATTTGAAGTGAGATTTTTCACGTATCACAGCTCCCAAAAATACACATTGGATAAGAGGCAAATATTCGTTAGGAAGCATTATTCATACGACTTATACAATGCTTTCGGGCTCTCCCTCGGTCAGTGATCAACGCCAAGAGTGGACCACTTCGAGACAACACATTGAAATTATACTTTCAGGTCTAACAGACGAGAATAGAGATAATACTTATGACGCACTTTGTTCAATGAATATCATCAAGTTCAGAGGTATCTTGTGTCGTACTTTGATCCAAACTGCATTACGAGATCCAGGCCTGAGCCCGAGGCTCTCTGCTCTAGTGAGCCTTGTCCATTCTGAATATCCGGAAGTCAGCGAGCTTCTCCTTTGCCGCTTGGTGTGTGTTTTCAAAAAAGCATACTGTCAAAATAAATTAAAACTAGTCGTTCATGCGATCAAGTTTATATGTGAATTAATGAAGTGCGATGTTGTGGACGAAATTCTTGTCTTGCAAATACTTGACGTATTAATCAAAACGACAACTCAAGATGATATTCGCTTAATCCATCAAATTATTCTTTCTGTTGGCGAGTTCTTCAAAGATCTGTCAGCAGACGCTGTGGACATGGTTTTTGATCGATTACGTGTGTTGCTTCAGGAGGGCGATTTGCGGACAACCTCACAAAAGCATATCTTAACTTGTTTGCAAGTTCGGCGTGATGCTTTTGGTCGAAAACTGAAACCACGCATCGCTGGAGAAACCTCCAAAATTGAACAGGCAATAATAATCGACATGTCGCAAAAGCTAGATCCCCAAACTCATCTAAGTTTTTTTCACGTGGATCTGCTCCTGAATTCATACCGGAACAAAAATGAAAAACCAATTTCAGTTCCCATATCACCTCGGCAAGAGGAACTCATAAGTCCCAAGCCTGCCGAAGATGTCGTTGTGATTGACAAAACAGACAACGAACTAATCAAAAAGCAGAAACTAGTTTACCTCTCGATAATGTCCAGTATGTCACCGGATGAGGCCGTTCACAAGTTACTTCGGCTTTCACAGACGGAGAAGATCGAGAATGCCATCCTCATTGACATGGTAGTGAAATGTTGTGCCCAAGAGAAAACATACTCCAAGTACTTTGGTGTTGTTGCTGAAAAGATATGTCGCTTGAGCCAACTCCTAAGCCGGGCCTTTGTTTCACAATTTCAAGAACTATACGATACAATTCATCAATACGAAGGTGCCCAGTTGCGTAATATGGGTAAGCTTTTTGGCCATTTGATAGCGATTGATACTCTTCCTTTTCGCGGCACCTTGGGGTACATTTTGCTCACAGAAACGGATACCAGCAGTGCGGGCAGAGTGTTCATCAAGTTTCTATTCCAAGAAATGGTGGAGGAGCTTGGAATCGAAGAGTTAGAATCACTCCTTCGTGATAGCAACGTGAAGGGAGATTTGCGAGGTTTGTTTCCTGTGACAAATGTACTGCTGAGCGATGCCAGTCAACTCATGTTTTCCATCAATTACTTCACAGCCATAGGATTGGGGAGCTTGACGCGAGAAATGAGGACAATCTTAGATACTTTACCGTCAGAAAGTCGCGGACGAAAACGAACCAGAGGAACAAACTATGACGATTCGTCCGCATCTAGATCCGAATCCGGATCTTCTTCAAGATCCAGTTCCCCTTCGCGAGCAAAAGGTGTCACAACTAATCGACCTTCCTCGAGGTCTCAGTCGTTCTCGAGGTCACGATCCCCTGCAAGATAATCTGTCTCGCAGTGTTTATTGTCTATTCTCAACTATATGCCTCAACTTATATACCTATGTCGGATGCGCGGACGGTCAATCGACTGGCCCTGATGTCGAGCTTTATTTGGTGAAATTCTGATCATGCATGGTAATATATTCGACTGTTCCGGCTATAATGGTTAAAATCTCAGCGAACTCCTACCAAAAGTCGACTTTTGAAATCTTTCCGAGTGCAGCTTAAACAGATGAAACAACAAGCCTGGGGAGCGTCATTGGCACCCCTTGCCGACCCAATATTATCTTTTTGAAGAATGCATTTCCGTTAAGAAACTTTATCTACGCCAGCGTTGAAAAAATTGACATGCGCTTGCTTCAAACAAGACTTAACTTGTCTCACGCTATTTGAGGGTATCTATTTTTCCACAAGTGGTAATTTTTGTAATCTATCTAGGATGGGCCCAACTCCCCCGGAATATCACGCAAATTATTGACAAAATTGCGATGCAAGAATCTTTATTTGGCATGGCATAAAATTACGTTTTGGTGTGTTTGATACAACGAAATTTGTTCAGAACAAACAGATGTTTAGGAAAAACAGTCGTCATATCACCTCTGCCAAGAGATATATATGATCCGGGGCTTAGCGGTATTAATTTGTGTGGAAACGGGACTAAATTTGTCTTCTTGTTTCCGTATACAATCCTAGTCAGCAAGTTATGAAAATTCTAGGTCGCTGACAAAGATTTCGTTTTGAGCTTCACTCCAGGGTTTATGCTTCTGTAGGATGAGTTGGATGTGTACAAAGCGGTTGTACAAGGACACTGTCGGAACCTTTGATCAATTGCAATCGGTGCTGCTTATCAAAATTGGGAAGAGCCAAAATCATGTTCACTCTCTGACCATTCATTTGTCTCAAGCGCATCATCTCTCTTAGGGCTCTGCTTACACACTCGCTTATGGTCTTTTATATAATCCAACGTGTCCGCAAATATGCCTGTTTTTTTAAAAAAAAATACTACCAATACATGACTCAAGAAAAAAAGATGATTTTGGATCGCATGACTTTGCAATGTTTCATAGGGTAAAGCCGAGAAAGTTGAAACACAATCTTAATGTTTTTTTTTTTTTTTAAAAAAAAGAATTTGTTCACATTGCCTTGAAACAACTTGAAACAAGTTATTGATTAGGACCTTCAGTAGCTCCCATAAAAAAGGCAATGTGCCAAATCGATTCAAGATTGAGCACATATACCTTCAAGAACGCTGTCTAAAGCATCAACGACTTCTGTGTTTCTACTTGAGCAGTGGTCAACCATTCAAATTCGAACTCTTTCAAATAAAGATGCGTGAAAGTAAGTAGCGCAACCCTTGCTTGCTGTCCACTGTAATAGCTAGCTCACTCCATACTTTTCCACTGACTTGCTTCTCAATATCACACGCACGCAACGATGAATGATCCGAGTCGCGGCGGGAGCCGGGCGGAGATATCGGTCATAGCACGCGCCAGAGGTTCGTCACAATACAATCACTTGATAAATGCGCAGCGCCACCGGAGATGTAAAAGCAGCCTTAAATATGGATTATCATCGAGATTCGGAAACTGTTTATAAAGTTCTCATGAAGTATAGATTATGTTTGAGCATCCCAGCTGAATGTGAGCAGACTGACGCTTCAAAACCTGTGCTCACCTATGAGAACAATGATATGATGCTTACATCCGATGCCCGTGACGCATTTCGCGTTGTACAACCAATGGCATTCATCCGGATTATCATCGTCCTGCTTATTGGCGCGCGTGGCTGCGTTTATATAAACCAGTGACGAGCCGTGAAATTCACTCAAAGAACTACTCCCAAATATATATCAAAAAATGCCAGCCCCATTCGAGAAAGGTTCTGAAAAGAAAGGTGCCAACCTTTTCAAGACTAGATGCTTACAATGCCACACTGTCGAAGAAGGTGGTCCCCACAAGGTCGGTCCTAATTTGCATGGCATTTTTGGCAGAAAATCTGGCCAAGCTGATGGGTTTTCGTACACTGACGCCAACAAGAAAAAGGGTGTGGAGTGGTCTGAACAAACCATGTCTGACTACTTGGAGAACCCCAAGAAGTACATCCCGGGTACGAAGATGGCCTTCGGTGGTTTGAAGAAGCCAAAGGACAGAAACGACTTGATCACCTACTTGGTTAAGGCCACCAAATAATTGTTGTGGCATCGCGTTTTCAAAGTCTGTATATATTTATGAAGTTTAAAATCAGACTTATCATTGTGAGAAGTCTTGATTTAATAGAAGCTATTATTGGTGTGGGAAGTTGTAACCGTATGTATTTAGTGAGCAGTGGGATCTTTGACAGTTTTTGTCAATGCTTGCACTCAACCTGTTCAAAACAAAATTCTTTGATTTGTGTTCAAGTAGAGCGTCGAAAGCGCTATTTGGCGATGTTTAGACCCTAGCTATCTCCCATCTAAAGTCGGTCACACTCACCTCCTCTCCTCTGCCGTCATCATAATCATACCACTCGCCATCTTCGAGATCGACGTCACGAAATGAGCTCTTTGAGTTTAAAGCCTTGCAACACCATCTTCCCTCTGGGATAAATTCGATGAAATCAGCGCCGCGTGCATCAATTTCTAGTATTCTCACCCAATCCCCGGCTGTTTCAGGAGTCAAAGATTCTTTAGTTCGCAAAATTTGGGCTGAGTGCTCACTTTTGCAAGACTTGCATCTGAAAACGAAACTCGCTTCACCTTTGGATCCAGTAATTTCGTGTTGCTCATAACGATTGATCGTGATGGGCTTTCCATGCACTTCCCTACACTTTGTGCACTCAATCCGAAAGGTGTACTCAAATGGGGTTTCAGGATAGTCTACTGGCTCCAACTCTGTAACATTTGTAAGCTCAGCTTTTATTTTCAAGAAAAATTTTACCATTTTTAGTGAGCATAGAAGGCAATCTCGCGAAACATCTGATATCAAGTCAGTGGCGCAAGTCGTGCATTACATTATTTAGTACGGCGAGATCGAGACCCCGAACAAATAAACCTGCGCCAATTGGATATCAGAAATAACGTTTTATCGAAGTAAATTTTCGCAAAAAAAATAAGCGATGTGCTCAAGAAAAGAAAAAACCTAATTATGAGGTTATCTATCTCGCGGTTTGATATAGGCCAAGGGGCAGCGGTGTCATATAGAATTATCGAGCTAGGCAAGCAATTCTGGCCCTCAGTCTTCAATCAGATGTATCAAAAAAAATGACGTATCGAAATGACTGTCCTAATGCGGCAGGGGGTCTTGCTGCCCTATGAACGCTGCGTTGCTCAACTTTTAGTTGCACTGGAGTAATTCAATACCTCAGGGTTTAAAGAGCACCTTCGCTTGCTTGGCTCGGGCCTACCCATCCATTTTTTAACTTCTCCTTAAAAAGACAGCGCAATCGAGCCGTTCATTAGTGTCTGAGTTGCGACAGGGTCGAGATAAGACTAAAGCTTAAAACCTTTGGAGGTCTGTGCCCATATCGAACCATCATCCAATGTAGAATGTTTCAAAGCACGATGAAGTCGTTTCTAGTATCGAGGAGGCCCTCATGGATAACTGTAAGATAACGGTGTATCTTATTGGAACGCGAAAGGCTCCCGGGGGTAATTTGGCCACTATTCGAGTCAATGAGCCGGTGCATGAATTCCCCAGAGTCATCAAAATTCGGGACGGAAATGTAATAACATCTTGTACATACTTGATATCCGCCCACATTGGATCAATTGGTAGTTTGATATTATTATCTCCCAAAAGTATCTTGAGTCTTACTATCTCATAATATTGTCATATCCCCTCGACCAACAACACTGCTAGCGCCCTATCAATCAACATCATGATAGCCAAATTTGGACGTCTTCTCCTTTAATGCTATCAGTTAAAGGAGAGCAACAAGCACCGGTACCACGGTTTACATATACTCTAAGTAATATTTTCAGTCTATATTATAGGGTTGTGATAATGATGTGCTCATGGCGAGAGCTTTCGCGAACACCTCCGAAAAGAAGTAATGATTCGCACGCAACTTCGTACCGTTCATTACATCATTCGGATCGAAATCTTTAGGGAATTAGCATCCTTTTTGAGATCCTCTGCTTAGTACAGTCTTCTGGAATTATCGAGAATGAATGACATCAAAGTACCCGTCGAAGTCGATCCAACGGAGGACACTGAGTGGAACGATATACTTCGTGCTCATGGCATCATCCCCGAGAGGCCGAAGTCTCCAACAGAGGAGCTTGAACAAGCACTTGAGGACGCTGTGCGCAAACAACACGATAATCGACTCGAAAACAAAACCGTCGCTGAGCTAGATGAGCTCGAGGATGACGAAGACGAAGATTTTCTACATGAATACAAGCTCAAACGCTTTCATGAACTTCAGAATTTGCAGAATAGGGCGAGGTTTGGCACAGTTCAACACATAACAAAGCCAGAATACGAGGAGGAAGTGACAAATACTTCAGATGAGTCGTTTGTTATTGTTCACATGTCACTGCAACTGAAGGTGCAGAGTCGGCTTTTGAGTTCAATTACAGTCGCATTAGCACAAAAATTTCCAGAGATCAAATTTGCGGAGATTCCTGCGAATCGCTGTGTGGAGAACTACCCAGACCTGAATTGCCCCACCCTTATCATATATCACAAAAGGAACATTATAAAGCAATACGTCACTTTGACACAATTAGGTGGCAATGATTGCAAACTTCGAGACATTGAGAAAATTCTAATGGAAGTGAATGCTGTGAAAGTCGCAGATGAACGACTCGAGGCTAATCAGCAGGAAGAAGATTTAGAGGAGACCAGGAGGTTAAGATTCGTCAAAAAGTCTATACGAGATACTGGGTCAGCAACTGGCGAGGATTTCGACTTTTACGACTAAGTAGATGTGATTTTTCGATCAAGAATATCAACAAAATATGTCGTAAAACTCTTTTTTAATATCATGCTCAGTTTCTGATCAAGATGGAATTCAAGCTTGATTTCGTGAGGATGTTAGTGCAATATAGGGTGTTAATCCTAGGTAGCGGAAGGGGACACCTGCAGTAGTAAGGTAAGGTTTGATGACAGATTACTATTAATTGACTACAGTGAGTTTGCAGAAGAAGACACTGATGAACTTGGATTGCTAGCACAAGCAATATCTGTGTAAAAGCATAAAGTTTAGATCTACCTCAAGTTTCGAGTTATTCAATTTTCCATGCTATCCTATTTCAAGTGTAAAAATGCTGAAAATTGCTTACACCGACAAAAAACCCAGTATATCGTAACGTGTTACGGAAACGTCACGTATCGACTTTTATGGAGTAGGTGTCAGCTCGTGGAGAGAGATGGGTTACTTAATAGCGGTATATACTCAATGAGATCCAAGCACCACCCGTAAGGGGAGGCGAGTACCCCTTTAAATACACCAATATCCAACAAAAACACAAATCCAACCTCATGCAAGTCTCACTCATTGCGGGGTTAATCATAGCAGACACATGACTACATTCACGTGCCTATTGGGACGTACAGTATTTTCAGAAAACAACGGAAAAAAAATCGCTTGCTTGGTCCATGCCGATTTCTTTTTGTTCCCACAATGGTAAATGTCCGCGCGGCGACAAGAACATCTACATGACCTAAATTGTTGATAAAATGCAAAATGTCTCTACGGGGTATGTATACCTATCTTACAGTTTGGTGTGACTATACATAGTGGAATACCCTTTGCACGAGATTTTACGTCGCATCAATCTATCAATTATCGTTAAGTGGCAAATATCGCTAATTGCGCCATTTGGCTAAAACAGTTAGTCGTGCCACTGGCGAAAATGTCTGTCGAAATGCATGTCGAAATGTCGACAAAATGCCACAATACGTAAGTGGCCATGGGCTTTTGTAATCCACTCGCCCGAGGAACGAAACAAGTTAATTGACGCAATTCGAATGTCAGTCTTAAAATATGCTCGCTGAATAAGAGTCATAACTAATGAGTAACTTGTCGCTCTGGACTTTTTGATGAAGACAGGCTCTTTTGCTCGATCTGTGAGCCACGGTCTTTTCGATGGTAATATTTCTATTTGAAGATCATTCAGATGAAGGAAGACGTGTGTCTTCGTAAAGGCAATGCAGAAGTGTTGTAGTCAAATAAAGCAATTAGCGATATTTGCCACTCAATGATAATTGATCAATTGATGCGACATAAATTCTCGCGCAAAGGGTATTCCACTATGTATAGTCACAACAAACTACAAGATAGGTAAAACTATCTCGTAAAGACATTTTGCATCTCAAAAACAATTTAGGTTATGTGGACGTTCTCGTCGCCGCGCGGACATTTACCATTGTGGGAACAAAATAAAAATCCGGCATGGACCAAGCTAGCGTTTCTTTTTCCGTTGTTTTCTGAAAATACTGTACTATATGCGGCCAACCGTATTGAGTCCTTTGTGCACACAAAATATTCCTGTAGATATTGTAGCACTGCATATTAAATGCTCGTACCGTGAAAACTTTTCACGGAGGGAGATCTGGTCTACTTTTTTTGAATCTCTAAGTCACTCGACACTGATACACCAGCTCTTATATCTGAAAATTTTTTACGATATCCTTACACAGGATTCCGTTATCCTTCATCATGTCTGAACAATGATCTTCCCAGTGCTGGATGTATTATTCCCAGCTTGTACTGGAGACCTTTAACTAAGGTGGATATTCCTGGAGAGCCTTCTCCGGAGAGTCCGTATTCCTAATGGCATTATGTCATTGGAGAGTCATAGACCAACAAGCCCTACGGACGTTTTATGGAGACTATGAATAGATGGTAATGCATCTATACAGTCCACCATTTAACTACAACAGTTCGCCCCAGTACGCGCTTTATTTAAGTGACACAGTTTTGCGTCCTTCGACTATTCATTAATCCGAATATCGAAGTTACGTCAGCGCACTCAATGAATGTATGAAGTTGGGTTTTTTTTTTCGTTTATTAAAATTTTAAAACTCCCGCAGAATACTTATTCATTCTCAGCAGCGCGTAACTCACTGCTAGCACACTTACTTTTGTTGGACTGGCACATTTAGTGAAAAAGGAGAAGCTCAAGTGTGACCCAACACTCTTAGTTAATTGGCTCAAAAACTATGGCACCATCTTCTCAAACGAAAACCGAAGTTACGGATGAAAGGATTTTCAAGTCACCGCCCATCTCTCCAGGGGATGGACAATTAACATGCACCCTTGATAATACCAGCAGCATAAAGTTATGCTCCCATCTCAAAAAAGTCTTTGAAACAAAGGCAAGGTCTACCATAAAATCCACATATCAGCAGGCCATAGCGATTGTCGTCGCTAACACCCCGAAGCTCACAAGCTACTCGGCCTGCGTCGGTCAGAGGAATGTTGAAGCGATCATCTCCAGCAAATTGAAAGAATACAAGCGCTCAGTATTGAAGTGTGCTTCATGTGGCGACCCAAATTTTTATCTGCTCTTTCTCTGTTTACAGTGTCCACATGTCGGTTGCTACAAAATGCACGCACGAAGTCATGCTAGAAGCCAAAAGCATATGTTTGCTATCGATACTAGCACTGGGCTACTTTTTTGTTTTCAGTGCCACGATTTTGTCAATCACAAGGAGCTCAACAAAATTAGGATCAAGAATGTGCTACCATATGGCGATTATTCAAATTTAGATGTAGACCAGGATTTGGTCGGCTACGTGAAACCATCTTTTCAGGCTGCTCGAGGTCTAAAAGGTATAGTCAATCTTGGCTCGACATGCTTTATGAGTTGCATATTACAAACCATGCTCCATAACCCATTAGTGCGTCATCATTTTTTCCACAACGATGATCACTTTTTCAATTGCGATTCCCAGGCACATTATTCAGCCGGGGAAGACCACATTGATGAGTTCTCCGCGTGTGTTACATGTCTGATAGACTCTACTTTCAAAGATTTTTTTACGTCCTCATTGAAGGACGGTCATGGCCTTACAAATTTGCTCACGACTGCTTGGTATAAACACAAACTGCTAGCAGGGTTTCTGGAGCAAGATGCACATGAATTCTGGCAATTTCTTCTCAACGAGTTTCATAGTGATTTTGAGCGGGTCTCGACTTACAGCATGGACGATGATCGATGCAAGTGTGTCATGCATTCCATCTTTCTGGGTGAGTTGGAAAGTTCTGTCGTGTGTGGGACCTGTGAGCAGGTTACGAAAAAGGTCGATCCATTGGTCGACATATCTCTTGAAATCGGAGACACCAAGACTTTCCCGACTTTATACGATTGCCTCAACCAGTTCACCCGTAGCGAGCTTTTGGACGTCAAATATAGGTGCCGCTCGTGTTGCAGTGAGGCAAGGGCACATCGTACACTTCGAATCAAGACGTTGCCACCAGTTCTTTCGATTCAGCTAAAACGGTTCAAACATAATTTTGCTAACGATACATCATCCAAAATAGAAGATCGTGTTGATGTTCCGTTTTTCTTGGATTTGAGCGCGTACACGTCTGATCATGAAGACTCGCTGGACAAATATCCAGATGACAACAGAATATACGAGCTTTTTGCCATGGTCAATCATACAGGGCTGGTTAACACGGGTCATTATGTTACATACATAAAGAGCACCAGTGGTCAATGGCTTAAATTTGACGATAGTGTCATCTCGGTTTCATCACGGGAGGAAGTTAAAAATGTCAATGCGTATCTACTCTTTTATATCGCCCACAATCTTTGATGCGCGAGTAGCGATCTAAAAGATTGTACTCTGAAAAAATCATTTGGTTGAAACAAGACTACGGGTACGCCCTTTTCGACTATATGCCCGTCATCCATGACGATGATTCTGTCTTAACTTTGAATTATTCTCAAACGATTAGCGATGCACAAAACAGTGCATTTGCTAAGTTCTGTGGAAATTGTTTTTAAAATATTGGCATCAGTCTCAGAATCAGCCGATAGAGTAGCTTCGTCCAAAATCGAAATTTTTGTGTTCATTATCAAAGATCTTGCTAAAGCTAGCAGTTGCTTTTCGCTATAGAAAAATTCGAGCTATCGTCCTCGACAATTCGGTCTAAATGAAAGTTGTGAAGACTCGCCTCGGCCCCAGGCGTCCGTCCATTTTGTCAAGCGCGCGGTCAGAAGGTCTTTGCCTTTGGCTAAACTTGATCGAAGGAGGGGCTCCTAGAGCGTATCATTATCACAGTCCTGAATAGGATACATGTTACTACGGATGGTGCCTTCGAGAAAAACTGGGTCTCAAGGAATAATTAGCAATGTTTTTCTCAAATCTCACAGTGCCAATTGGCTTACATCGACGCCGTCAATGGTGATTGTATTGCATTGATACCATAAATCCTGGTCATTATCGATGGTTTTCCTGCCCCAATTCTCCCACAGATTCCGAGTTTCTCCCCAGGATGTTTCTTGATAGCCAAAACAAGAGGTAGACTGGATCCGTAACACAATGTTACATTCGTCAAATGTACATAGCCCACTTTCGGCCAGCTCATAGGCATTCTCATAACGTTGCCTCGATTGACCGCCTCTCGAAGCAAGTTGAAGGCATATGAATGGAGTCTTTCTACACTGTTCATTTCGGTCTCCGCCTGAGTCATGGCACGGACGATGAAAGATAGCAAGCCCACCATCTGTATGGCATAATTTAGTAAAAGACCAGTTGAAGAAGCTGAAATGTGAAACGCATTCGTCACGCATAACAGACACATTAACAACGCAAATACAGCAGCAATTGTGTCTCAGTATACGCATAGCCACCTTTGGGTAGCAATGAAAATATAAGACGCCTCGTTCATTCGATTGAGCAATTTGTCATTTTTCTGAATGAACGCTGACTATGCCCTGTATACTCTTATGGTGGCCATTAAAAGTTCATTGAAATCATTGTACGTGGCAAAACTGGCACTGCGATGGCAAACTACATCAAGTAGCAAATACACAAAAGGATTATCCCAATAGTGGTGGCCAAAAGGAAAATTAATCTGCTCACTAAGCGCGTTGTCCACTTAGTCGGTATCTTTGGCAAACCTATCGAGTACTCTTCCTAATGGACTGGTATCCATGAAGCTCATTGGGAAAATCTCTCGG
>JAKTUB010000369.1:0-33778 GCA_030556465.1 Metschnikowia picachoensis | reverse complement strand
GTGAAAGCATCTTGATGAATTGCTTTCAAGAAGACTATATTTTGCTTTGTGATTCACATTATATTTCTCGAAGGTTCGCACGGTTTGAAAGCACAGCACAGATGAAATTTAAGTAGTGGAAGTGTTCTTGCGGCCTGTCGTGAAATGTGTTGCGAGATAGCCTGTATCACGAAATCTTGTGCAATTTTGCGCGATGATTGCTGATTAATGCCGCATGAGAGCGGGCGTCTCAGGCAGATACCGTACTTAGCACTCGACGGTCATACATCAAGCTGTAGTTCCTTAAGTCAGGCGTGCCATAAGAATTCTGCGGCTCGAGACCAAATAGCCCAAATAATTCTTGCAGTATTACTTGACTTACGAAAGTCCCAGCAAGATTGTCTATTTGCCTTACTCTCGCATCAAGCATCTCCCTCAAGCGCTACTGAATTTATGGGATTGCTTTCACTTGGCACGCCTCTCGACTGGCATAGCTCGAGGAAATACAACGAACATGTGCGGTCGAACGGAATCACTCAATTGATAAATATATTTCGCCAGCACTCCAAGAGAAAAAACGATCACTTTTACTGGGGTGATGAGGTGGAGTATATGTTAGTTGACATTGACCGAACTCAGAAGACCGCAAGGCTCTCCATTGACAAAGACTCCATCTTGGTTGATTTGAACGATCCGCTGAAGCCCGAGGTCTATGGCAAGGCTATCAGAAACAATATTAGCTTTCATCCTGAATATGGCCGCTATATGATCGAGGCTACGCCCTTGAAACCCTACGATGGAAGTCTACTCAGTGATTATCCGTACGTGGAGGAAAACATGAAGAAGCGGAGGGAAGTCGCTCAATCGGAATTACCTTCAAACATTGTGCCCTTGACATTCACCGCATTCCCACGCATGGGGTGTGGTGTATTCACTTCTCCAAAGGCAAAGCCCATAGGCCCAGCTTCCCAGTCTTTGTTTCTCCCAGATGAAATCATCAACAGACACGTGCGGTTTCCGACCTTGACGGCAAACATCAGAAAGAGACGTGGCCGGAAAGTGGCCATCAACTTGCCAATATACCCGGATGTGAACACCAAATTGATCGATGACTCTATTCCTCGTCGTGACTTGTTTCCCTCTGATCAGGAACCATGGCTTGGTGCGTCGAAGCCGGGCCACGTCTATATGGACTCGATGGGATTTGGCATGGGCTCTTCGTGCCTACAAGTCACAATGCAGGCCGCAGACATCAAGCAAGCCCGTTATTTGTACGACTCTTTGGCCCCCCTTACACCCGTGATGCTTGCTCTCTCTGCGGCTTCACCCATGTTCAAAGGCTTTTTGGTGGATCAAGACGTAAGATGGAATGTAATAAGTGGAGCTGTTGACGATCGCACGTTTGCAGAGGAAAATTCCGAGCCTTATCCTGGATATGACTTATTTGGTGGCTTGGATGTTTCTGAACTGTTAAAACAACACGTGCAAAGCTTGGGAGGAGGTCGAGGTGTGAATGGGGACAGAGTTTTAAATGAATTTGGCGACACACTGATGCATTGTCTGGACGGCAAACCCATTCAAAAACTTCCCAAGTCCCGTTACGAATCTATCGACTCGTACTTAAGTGACGAGAAGTACCACACACGCATGCCTTACTTCCGGAAAGAATACAATGACCTTTACTCTCCTATAAACAAGAAAATTTATGACGAACTCTCCCAGGACAAACATTTCGATCAACCGATGGCGCAACACTTTGCGCACTTGTTTGTCAGAGATCCTCTTGTTATATTCAGCGAGAGGATATCTCAGGATAATGAAGTCGAGAATGATCATTTCGAGAACATTCAGCTGACAAACTGGCAGACTTTGAGGTTCAAACCTCCAGCTTTGTATCCGAAGGACATCTCCCCGGAGTCTTTAGCTTCTAAGCCAGGATGGAGAGTGGAGTTTCGTCCAATGGAGATCCTGTTGAATGATTTTGAGAATGCTGCGTACTCTGTTTTCATAATTTTAGCAAGCCAGGCGATTCTCGAATTTAATCCAGACTTCTACATTCCTATACTGAAAATCGATGAAAATATGAAGATCGCTCACAAAGTGGATGCGGCTACAAAGGATTCGTTCTGGTTCAAGAATCCTAGACGCTGGAACGTTGATAGTGAAATCTTCAAAGGTTTTGATTTAAGTTGGTTTGACCGTTTTCTCAATGACGGCAATGATTTGCTTTGTAATAATGCTGTCTACCTCAATGGCTACGATGATGAAAATGGAAATATTCCACAAGAGTTCGATGATGAAGAGCCAAACGAGGTTAGACTCACTGCAGATAAGATTATCAATGGTGGTGATAACTTTCCCGGATTGATACGAATGATCGTGAAGTATGTATCCAGAAAGTTGGTACCAGAAGCCTGTGTCAGTAGTAACATGCATTGCAAAATCGGGGATGCGGCACAGCAGTTGACTGCGATTCAGCAGTACCTAAAGTTGGTAAGTGGTAGGGCCAGCGGAAAAATTCCCACTACCGCTCATTTTTTGAGAGACTTTGTCTTGAAGCATCCAGACTATAAAAGAGATTCGAAGGTGAGCGAGACAATTAATTTTGACTTGGCAGAGCTAGCTGCGAGCATAACATCCTTGGAAACTGAGCAAGACCTATTGTGCCTGTTTTTCGGGAGGGAAATTTTCCACTTCATCAAGTCTCAACGAGACCTGGCTGCGTGATCTCGTTTGAGTCGTTGTACGGTCAAAGAGAAAGATCCTTACACTGTCATAATATCATAGAGCAAACATGGTATGCGGCCCTGAATCGAATACGGGTGCCCCTGCACAGTTTAAGAGAAGGCCAGGCATATATTGTGGTTTTGCAAACACTAATTAGAATGTAAATTATACGTGCTCCTAGAGCAGCCAAAATCTGCTCCTATTATTGTAAAGCTTGCAGTAACGAGCTCAAGTGAAGACTCCACTGCAATCTCACATATTGCCCTTTGACTTTGGTCGTGTGGGAACAATGGTGACGCAAGACATCGCAACACTGAAAAAGAGAACATCAATCAAGCAATGCGAGCGTAAAGAGCTTCGCAAATTTGCCAAAGATCACCCAAAGTTGTCTCAGATCGAGCCTCGTGTCTGGTTTGAGAAGAAATAAGTGAGAAAGATCTTGTGTATACAGTGGGTACGCGTTATAACGATGTCAAAACGTAGGGCATTTTCTAACGATATAGGTGTAAAATCGTTATAGGAATTGTCTGTTGTGACGAGGTCGCAGAAGGGGAAAACTCATGCATATAGTCCATGTGTCCCAGAGTCTTCACTAGGTAGGTGCATGCATAGTGCGTCTTTATTACTCTTACATATTCGCACCTTCCGCACAACATTGCCACGTCCTGTTTATAGTGAAAATGAGGCTTAAAAAGACTGATATATATTCAACAATTTGACTAAAATAAGTCGTATATGGCTGAGTGGGGTTAGTTTTTGCACGAAAACCAATGCTCGAATGGCTTTTGCTGGAGCGGCACCAGCCTTTTTTGAAAGATTCTTCTCTGAAGTCCTGAAAGAGACTGTTTTTCAGGGCCCAGACGCACCTGTTCGTCATATAAACGCGTTTTTATTGTTCCCACAATGGTAAATGTCGACAAAATGCCACAATACTTAAGTGGCCATGGGCTTTTGTAATCCACTCGCCCGAGGAGCAAAACAATTTAATTGACGCAATTCGAATGATAATCCTAAAATATGCTCGCTGAATAAGAGTCATAATTAATGGAAGTCTAGACTTCAATGTTGCTTCTCCTTCGGGACATTTCGTTGCCAATCCGATAGACCCATTTTTCAAGTGATGGACATTGGCGTTAAGACTGACAATTTCAACACTCAACGGACAATGAATAATCTGTCACGCTGGACTTTGAGATGAAAATAGGCTCTCTTCCTCGATCTGTGGGCTATGGTCTTTTCGAAGGTAAAATTTCTTTTTGAAGATCATTCGGATGAAGAAAGACATGTGTCTTCGTGAAGATAATGCATAAGTGTTGTAGGCGAAGAATGCAATCAGCGATATTTGCCACTCAGTGATATTTGATCAATTGATGCGACATAAATTCTCGTGCAAAGGGTATTTCACTATGTATAATCACAACAAACTGCAAGATAGGTAAATTATCTCGTAAAGATATTTTGCATTTTAACAAAAATTTAGGTTATGTGGACGTTCTCGTCGCCGCGCGGTCATTTACCATTGTTGAAACAAAAAGCATTCGCATGGACCAAGCTAGCGTTTTTTTTCCGTTGTTTTCTGAAAAAACTGTAGCGCATTTTCACTTAAACCGATATATCTGAAAAAGCTACCGATATCGGAGAAACAGGGAATTTTGCCCTTTAATTATGGGGAACCAAAATTTGGACTCCCAAACAATCGATATTGGAGATTGTTATAACGCGTACGTACCCACTGTAGTAACATCTATCTATCTACTTTGAGTGGAGCATGAAAAATAACTGCATCATTGCGAAAATACTTTTAGTTGTCAAAAATGCCACGACCTCAGTTGATCTCAATAGCCTTAGCAACGTCTACTTCCATTTGGCCACCACTAACATCGTCGAATTCTTTCAGAGTCATATCATATTCTCTAGCACTATTATCATCAGATTCCACACCCGATTCTTCGTCACCAGGCCTTACTTTTTGGAGCAATAAGGAAACTTGCATTTAATGAAAACATGTTGAAGGTCCTCAGGATTAGATTGTTCAACCAAAGTTCGTTAAAATAGGTTTAGTGAGTAACAAGGCGAACACAGTGTTTTTAAGTCGATAGGTACCAGATTAGCCCTTGAAGCAGGCTCTTCCGCAGATAAATATATCATTTCAATTGAGATCGCAGACTCCGTCAAGGTATATTTTGCAAAAACTGGCGTTAAAGAGGTTGTTATTCTCGTTTGAACGGGATGTAGTCCAGCTTTCCTGTTGTTCAGGACTGTTGTCACGTGGGTATCAGGTGCTCTTAGTGAGAGCTTCAACCCTACAATTGAAAAAATTGTTCGGCTTTTGACAGAACTTCACCTAAAAAGGAGAAATCGTTATTTTATCGTTATTTTATCGTTATTTTATCGTTATGACGAAAGCGCGCAACACTGGCTGCAACACTGCCTCAGGAATAGTGTTTCCATCAAGTCAATGAAAACTTTAAGTCTATTTTTTGAAATCTATATCCGAAGGGGTTGTAAAGTTTTTTCTAGCATATCAACTTGAGTCAGACATAGAGGATGACATGGCACAAGAAAAGTTGATTTCGTTGACAACAACAAACAGAGACCCCGAACTGTGAACTTGATGTGCTTAAGGTGATCAATTATTGACAAACTGATGTTCAAGTGTACATCACAATTTCAAACAAGGGTAGAAGCTCCTTAAAATATCGAACCAAACGTGATGAAGGTCCATTGTGATTGTCTCCTTAAGGTGAACCCGTTTTAGCTACCTGGTACACTCCGGGATACCTCTCCGTTTGGAGCAGTTTGCAGCAAAGTGGGAAAATGCGATCCATTGGACACTAAAGAACGTTTTTTCTCAGCAAGAACACCCATGGACCCTCTTCTGAAGGGCGGCACGTACTTCCCTGAACCAGGCGGATGAATATTATCTGCCTTCGTCATGGAACTTCTCCGTCCTTCCCATTTAAGTTTATTGCAAGATGTTTCGTTGACAAAGCCAAATATGGGATGATCGAGTGCACGATGAGATGATACCAGGTCTGTTCGTCTGGGTTCTTCATGAAGGTAATCGTCTTCCAAAACAAAAACTTCGCCGTCATTCAAAGCCAAATGATCGATTTCCTCGGCAACTGCGTCTACAGACGAATCTTTCCCATTGAAGCGAGGCGACCTCATGAAAGGCGGGACGTATTTGCCGGCATTATGTGCCCCACATTGAATGGACAGAGGCGAGATACCATTTTGCGATATCGGAAATTGAGAGGGTGAGGAGGATATGTAGGTGTTAGTGGGAGGAAGTGCGGTGACAGGTCTGGGCTGCCTGCGAACTCGACTTTGAACGTTTCGCCGTGCCTGATAGTCTTGCATGTTTGCAGTATTGACCACATTGCTAGGCTGGTAGCTGGAGCCTTTCTTCTTCCATGACTGCTTCTTTCTACCGGTGTTCCACACCTTCTTCTTTTTCTCGTATGGACGGTGTACATCATTGTGATCTCTTTGTTCGCCGTACTTATCCATGTAGTGAAAGAATACACTTCGCGGAGTAAAAAAATCCTCACGACGAAACTTATTACCATGGCTGCTGCTGTGGCCACTATAATTGCCAGGATGCTTATATGAGCCAGAAAAGGCTCCATTTTTGTTGTAGGAAGCAACACCAAAGGGCTTTCTGGTATTTCTTATTTGCTGACCTCCTCCGATAGGAATAGGCTTGGCGTCCGTAGTAGGCGAGAGCAAAGCATCTGCGCGGCGATTATAGGGCATGGTATCGTCCCCCTTAAAAGAGTTCAGAGTTCCCATTGCCAGAGTCAAGTCGCTTTCGATAATCTCGTCTATTGACAAGTGGATCTGATGTTCTGGCAGGTCTGCCGATGTAGTGATTTTGATGCTTTCTTTATGACGCGGCGCGAACCTAGAGTCAAGGTCGTCCAGTTCTGCGCCTTCTGGGTCAAACTGGAAGGTTTCCTCATCGTGAAACTCGACTCCAGGGAGAGTAGTTTCTACTTCTTCATTTTCCTCATCATCTTCATCGTAGCCAATGTCTTCTTGTGCTCCATCATCGTCGCTGATATGCATGGCCCAATACTCCTCATCTATGGTGAAATATTTGAGGCCTTGAAGTTCCTCACGGAAGCTCTCAAGGTCACGGTTAGATGGGTCCATAGTGAGACAAAAGCGCAAGGCACTGAACATTTCTACGGTCATGGAGCTGAAGAAGTCAAATAGAGCTTCCCTATTCGCAGAGAACTGCAAAAACCTTTTATCCGTATAGTTAGCAACCTGAAAAGGGTTCTTGTGAAAAACAAGTGTGAGTAATATGACACCCAAAGACCAGAGATCTACCTTGGCAGCATCGTAGGAACGAAGGTCAGGGTCAAACAATTCAGGTGCCATATATCTTTCAGAACCAATATCAAACTCGCTTGGATTGGTGATTACTTGCTGCGTCGTGGCCAAGCCCCAGTCACACACTTTGATCGACCAATCCAGAGCAATCAAGATGTTTTCTGGTTTGAGATCTCTGTGAAAAACAGACTTCGAGTGACAATACGAAATGGCGCTGAGAATCTGAGAAAAGACATCTTTGATGTCCTGTGAGGTGGTCGGGCCCACGTCGTTTTGCATCGCTTCGTAAAGATCACCCTTTGAGCAGTACTCGAGGACCAAATAAGAATCGAAATAATCGATGAGTCTCGGAATGTTAGAGTGCTCTCCTAAGATCTTATGAATTGCAATCTCCTTAAATGATTCCTCGCACAACGCAGAAATCAAGACCTTCTGTTTAGAATCAGAGGAAGCAGCTTCGGAATTGGATGGAAGTTTTGCCGGAGATGATGTGGCGCGTCCGGTCGTATTGGATAACTGCGAGAGCTGCTTATTTCTTTTATAATCGATCGGGAAGATGTACTTGACGGCAACAAGTACATTTTCGTTTTTCGTATCTTTTGCTAGCGAAACCAACCCATATGAGCCTTCTGAAATGTCGTTGACCTTCAAATATCGATTGTGAAGAAGCTCACCACGGTCATAAGATTCGTAAGCCTCCATAATTAACAGAAAGGATTCCTGACCTTTTAGCGCAATCAGGTGGGGTTAAGAAAGGATGGAGAGTGTATGAATGCAGCGTCAGCTTCGGATTGACGCTCAGAGATTGCCTTGAGTGTTTGATTGAAGCTATGATGAAAAAGATGGATAGGTCGTGTGTCGGAATGCTGTAACGGTATGCAAAAGATGGAGATGTATGGTAGTATTAAATTCGTTGGGAAGTCATTAACATAGGAAATTGATTGTTTATTATGTAGCCTATAATGCGTTTATCTGATGTTTGAAACTGAAGAGATTGAGCTTGAAAACTTGAGTCAACAAGTGGACCGGATGATCTGTGGCTTAATGAACCAGACGCCGTTAGGGGGAATGGCAAGATTTCTATCTCCGCTAGCTTTGTGACTTCGTGGATAAGACAGACTTGTCCTCAAGAAAACTAAACCTCGTTAACTATCGTATAAATCGAAAATTACAAAACAATCTATGGATTTGGCTGTTCGTTGAATATCTTAGTGGGGGTGGTCACTGGTTCGTCACAGGTGTGGAGGTACGGATGCGATCTCAGGGTGAAGAAGAAGCGTCAAGAGCGAACGTTCGAGTATTAGCCGGACTTTGCGGAAACTGATCAGGATCTGAAATCCACAACGAGGCAAGATCGGTGGGCATATCAGCAGTGAGTATTAGTCAGCATAGGCACATCTATCGAAAAAAATATATTGTAGCTACTTGTTTTGTTATGTGAGAGCCTTCTCGTGGGCCATGTAGTTTTGAGTCATAGCTCTCTACGTCATTTCAAGGAGGGGTCCAATCTTCGCGCATGTCTGAGATTAGCATGCAACACAGTGCTATGAACTTGGTGCCACGACTTCTTTCTCCTCAACGCCATGGACGACAATATTGCCACATTTCTTGCTTTCACGGCAACAGAGGATCCTGCTGTTGCTAAACAATATATGGATATCAGCGGCGGGAATCTTGAATATGCCGTGCAATTGTTTATGGAGTCTGGTTCTCAGCAGACGCCACTCCCGGGAGCCTCGAACGATGAGGAAATGGCGCAAAGGCTCCAACTGCAGGCTTTTAAAGACAACGAGATTAGAGAGGCAGATGCGAACATTCATCGCCACGAGACTTTGCTTGACTCCTTCCCTACATACGACTCAGGCTTGGAGAATGCCAACGCTATTTTTGGAACAGGGAGGATAGGCATATTCAACCAGCGATTTCTCGAGGAAGATGCCTACTCCGACCAAATTGACGGGGAGGAATTCGGGGATAGTGATGCTGATCACGGAATCATAGAATTGAATCTGGATGATGATGGTGAAGTAATTGAACTTGACTTGGAAGAAGAGCGCTCTGGTAGGTTGAATCGAAGAACACGCGCTCAGAGAGACCGCTCGAACGAGCTTTCCTCGACACAAAGAAGATTGGCTGAGCTCTTCAAACCGCCTTTCGAACTCATCTTGCGTACAAGTCTAGATGGAGCTAGGCAACAGGGTAAAGTGGAAAGGAAGTGGATCCTTGTAAATATTCAGGACCAGTCCGAGTTTCAGTGTCAAGTGCTCAATAGGGACTTCTGGACTGATTCTTCTGTTAGAGATATTGTTCGCAGCGAGTTCATATTTTTACAATATCAAAATGACTCTCCTCATGGACAAAACTACCAAAATTTCTACTCGGTGACAGCATATCCACATATATCCATTTTGGATCCCATGACAGGGGAGCGCGTGTATACATGGACCGATGGCGTTGTTCCCAGCGTGGACGAATGGGTCTCTGATGTGGAACTCTTTTTGGAAAAGTTTTCTCTCTTGCCGGGATCAAGTAATCCAGTCGTCAAGCATGAGTCTCGCATTGACCCTGACGCTATGACAGAAGAAGAACAGATAGCCTATGCCCTACAACAATCAATAGGTAACAACACTGAAGCTTCACCTAGCTCAAGTGCTGGCTCGTCTTCTCAACTCGAGAACTTGTCTCCAGATGAGGTTTTGCAGGACCCATTTTCGGGGATTTTACCACGACCCCATACAGAACCCGTTTCGGGGCCACTGACAAGAGTTCAAGTCAGATTTCCCAACGGAAAAAGA
Source organism: Metschnikowia picachoensis (assembly GCA_030556465.1). NCBI lineage: Eukaryota > Fungi > Ascomycota > Pichiomycetes > Serinales > Metschnikowiaceae > Metschnikowia > Metschnikowia picachoensis. The sequence goes on along the minus strand of JAKTUB010000369.1, from coordinate 23,936 downwards.
CTTATCCACAAATTTCATCCTGAGTTCGACACAGTCTCGACCATCTACAGCTGGCTAAAGTTTGTTTTGTCCGAAGCTGAAGAGTCAGCGTATGGCATCGGGAACGAAGGCTTTACAATATCATGCACGGGTAAGACAAAACTTCTTGAATGCGTGAATCAAACCATCAAAGAAGCCGGACTTTCAAATGCAAGCATACTACTTGAGAGAATCTGATGGATATTCTGAATATGATTAATTGTGCTGCATAAAACCTTTCAGCTAGCGCCTTGTGAAATTTGACTCACAGAATATGTAGACCCGCCCTATTCGACTAGTGAGGGGCTATAAGAAGTGAGCTGAGGAGAACAGCTGAACTGTATTCAAGCTCAAAACACTTGTGGGCTGTCTATTCAAATTCAAAACACTAAGGTATTCTTCTTCTTCGGAGTCATAGGAGACCTCATGACTGTAGGACGAACATTCCAGATCATCGCCTATCATTTCATCGTAATAATCTTTGTCAGATGAAATATGATTATTCAGGCGTATGAGATCGAGGTCCGATTCCAATTCATCCTTTGTTGCCCCAAAGCAACCACCAAGTTTGATAGACACCGTGTCTAGTTGCGGAATTTTGTAGTTCTTCTGATGGTCAGTAAATTCGCGGGCGGTTCGCTGCGCAGCGACTTTAGAATCTGTTATCTCGATTCGGTTATTCCTGAAGTATACGTTATCAACGCCATGACACATATCGTGGTTATTTATCGAGGAAGAATGCAGCGGACTATGTCGAGCAGCCGCCTTGGACATTTCGAGGGGAACGACAGATCTATAGTAGTGTGCGTTGGAGACGGTTATACTTGAACTCGATGAGACGCCATAGTATTCCTTGTGAAGTTTCCCAAGTTCGTCACAGATCTGATTTATAGCCTTACTCTTGTATTCCAAAACATCATGCCTGTATTGGTTCCAAAGAATCTCCTTGTTTTTTTCTGTGATACTCTCAGTTATCCCCGATTGGTACTGAGTGTGGCGCAACAGTGCATCAAGCTGATCTTTGTGCAAGTTGATAATTTCTCTGAAATATTCCGCAAACGGTAGTTCATCAACTCTATGCTCAAAAACTTCATCAAATTGAAGCGGCAGCTCAATATCTGCAATTAAATCTTCAAGCTCGGAATCAAATTCTGAAATCCGGCATTGATTTAGCTTCCCGTGCAGACGGCTTGAAGTATTCGCTTTTATGATGTTATTTTCTGTAAAGTTGGTGAGAGTCTCGATGCGCCGAACTTGCTGGTTGTATAGCTTTGACCAGGAGGTATCCTTATGCTGAAACTCTTTTATCTCGTGTTCAACGGCCTTGAGCAAGTATTGCACTCTTGATTTCCTGGCTGAAACATATCCTTGAGCAAGAGATGCAAATTCGTTGCCGATGTAATCTTCGAGTTTACTCAATTGCTGAATTGACATTCTGGGGAGATAAGCGATCATTTCTGGGTCAAATGGCACGGAGATGTCTAGCGATTTTGAACCATGTATTTCCGGAGGTGGCAAGTCTGCTGGAGGCGGAGATGAAACAAATGGGTCAGCATATTTTGCAGGGGCATAGCCAGCATAATCAACACGCTCTTCATTCATTGCGTTGTAGCGACAAAAACTTGTTTCGCAGCACTACAGTTGAAAAAATGCATTTTTATCCAAGCAGCATGATACAGTAGCGAAAGACGCACCGAGAACCGCACCGCGGGTTGTCAAAGTCGAGATCAGTGAACTACGCATGTGCCCTTCGCCGATTTGCGTGCCCACATTTCAAGACTTTTCTCCATCTACCCTTTTTTGTCAGTAAAGTGTTTAGATACAGCTTTGTTTCATTTTATAGTTGCAACGCTCTCATAAATTTTGGTCTCATAGTACTTGAAGTTCTTCCTATGGGTCATAGGTATTTCAACGCAAGACCCAATCAACAAACTTGTGTATTGCTCGCGAATGCGGCTGCTTTTATCTTATGAGAAGTTTTTTTTTGTACTTTCCTTTGCAAAGATTGGGATCGACTCGCGATATTGCTGAGGCGACGGTATACCTCTTCTCACCAGCAGCAAGTTATGTTACGGGAACGGTGCATGTGGTGGATGGTGCGGCCTGGCAGAATGGGCAGCTGTCGACACAGCACTTGTATCCGGTTGAACTCACGAAAAGAAACAACGAGATAGTAACGAAGCTTTAAGACTACGGCCAGGTTATAGTGACAGGATGCTCATTTACTAAATTTGGAAGTTGATTGAGAGATTTCAGGAATCACCTGTGAAGAGGCGGCTGAATTTGGGATTGGATGCTTTGCTCGTATTTTCCATAAGCGCACATGAGTACACGGGCTGTAGGTGTCCCTACACTGGAAAATAAATCAAAGAGATCGAACAAAACGGAGAAGATAACATGCTCAACTACGTCGAACCTTTTGAGAGCAACTCTTTTTTTTTTGTATTATATGGAGGATTATCTCGGGAATTGTATCGACATTGAACGACTGTGTAACAAGCGTCCTTCTCATACATCTTTGATCTACTGTGGGGGACAAATTGGAAATTTGTCTTCACGCCCAAAACCGGCATAATTGTCTAGTACTTCATAAAACCTATAAAGAATGATTTGACTCACTAAAAATTGCCTTATACCTTGAAGGGCTGCTGCTTACCTGTCTTCTGCCCATTCGTTCTCCTTTCTGATCGCTGCTTCTTCCTCTGGGCTGAAATCATTGACGATGTTGAAAGTCTTTCTCAATTCTTCTGGAGACTTATGTTTGATCATTTCAGCAATAATCTTGCAACCAGCATCTAAGAGAGGTCGAATGTTCAAGTAGTTAGCCGCTAAAATTATCTCATACAACATCTCCTGATCGACCTTCAAAAAATTCCTGTCCCAAGAGTGTACCGGTGCCGATTTTCTGGCATCCTCATCATCATCATCGGGAAAAACTGTATTTTTATGATGTTCACACCACTCCAAAACCTTACTCAACACGTTAGCTCTCACATTGGGCGTAGGGATCTCAAAATTCTCTTCGTCACCGTCATCCAAGTCGGGCTTCAAGTCTGCGATCATATTTTTTATCAAAACGGATTTGCTTGCTGCATCAACATCCACAGCAAACTTCTCATCATCAGAAGAGATGATGACTATTTTAGGCATTTTCTGTTGTAAGGGCTGTAGTTGGTTGAAGGCGTTAAGATTACACTTGACATACAGTTCTACGATATGGTTACGAGTTCCAAGGATCTACGCGCGCGACAGAAACTGTAGACCGAAACACGCTCATGTTAATCCTTGACATTTTGGTTATTCTGAAGCTTACATTGATATGAGTTACAACATAGCTCTATAGATAGCAGCTGCTAATTACGATAATGCTTTTTTTTCTCTGTTTCTGATAACAAACGCCCTGCATGCCTACGTAATGCTTCGACTTTTGTAACTTTATACTCTATTCAAAGTTTGAGTAAATGCTGGCGCTAAAGTCGTCAAGTGCTTCCACACCGTTGATTCTGTTGAGATAAATGTTTCCGGTGGAGTCTTCATCCACGACGCAACTCTTTGAATCGCTCAACATGCCAGATTGAACAGATACCTGAGCCAAAAATGTTGCGAGCTTATGGAGTTGGTCGGTTTGGTTTTGAGGATTGAGCTGCATCAGAATACTTTCGCACAATGTAGCTAGCCCACTCTGAACAAGGCTTAACATCACTTCCAGAGTAAAAGTATTACTGACAATAAAATTGGTCTCATTGATAAGCTTCACGAGATTCAGATCCTTGTTCTCTAGCTCATTCACAAGATCCGGATTTGTATTCATGAGCGTCTCTATCAAATCTTCGTATCTGACTGGGAACACCAGGTGCAAGATAGGGAATTTGTTATTTTCCATGACCTCGATATTCACTTCGGACAACAACAAACTGAATGTCTCCATTGTCAACTCAGTCTTTGGGCTAATTTGGATGAATTTGCTCTCAACTAGACTTTCGAGTCTATGGGAGATTTGAAGCCACCCGTGATTGAGGAGCCACCAACTCAAAGACAAATAGCTTTGTTCAATGAAATACTCGTACGAATTTTGCGTTCCTGCTTGCGGGGAGCCCCCAGCCATGACTATAGCCAGCTCAAGATAGGACTTTCTGGCTAGTATGTTGAGCTGAATACGTGTCAATAATAGCAATCCAGATATAGAGTAAATAAGAGCAAGAATGCGCGATATTGACTTCACTTTGAGGTCATCCCATAACTGTAGCTTCGACTTGGCCAAAAGAAGCAGCATTTCAGAGTCGAGCCCCGACGAACCTTTCTCGGAATGGACAAGGAGGTTCTCTGTTGTGAGGGACTCGCCCAACGCACGATTAACGTTTTTTTTGCGCTTGAGGGCGGCGGTAAGAGACTCTGTGGGCAAATGGGCCATAATCGGCCGCGTGAGCACAGGCAACAATGCTAACACCGTGAGGTAACAGTCAGTTTGAGTCTGAATATATCTTCTCTTGATTTGCTCCTTGACGAATAGTTCGTGCTTCAATGTGCTCTGAAATTTGCGAAATCGTCTAATGACGAATTGGTAGAACACCAAGTAAGCCGTGACAGAGGCAGCGGAAGTGAACATTAATTTCCGCTTATGGCGCCGAAAAAACGCCCCCAAAGACGACAAAACATGCATTAAGGAAGTACAACAGATTCAGAAGTACGGAGATCGTAAGTGTTCGTGACAAGCAAAGCAATGAAACTTTAGTCCGTGGTACGCGATAAGGAAAAGCTATTGCTTGCCTCTTGTCGCGGTGCGCAGGCTGGCGTTGAGGGTAGACATGTGAGAAAGAGATATGTCAACATAGTTGGAAGCTCTGTGATTTAGCTTCTGAGAGCAAGGACTTCTTCGTCAAAGCATATAAGTGAACATTTTCAATAAGACCGTCCACAGATTTCTGGACCGCCCATCGATGATTCGAATGTCTCTCGTTCTGAACCATGTAAAAATCGCCACGTGATAAGACCAACATTGAACAAATTGAACACTTTAGACCGTCGTGTCAAACTGAAGAAATTTCACCGAAAACGTGTGACTTGAGAGCAAAAACAAGTGTCACAAGCGCGTTTGACAACCTTCCTTGTCAGAGTGTTTGCAATATCAAAGTTGCACATACACTCTGATAATGCTATCTGTCAATGGGGAAAGGCGAGAGTTGGCATACCAACCAGGATTAATAAATATAGTAACTAGATACAGTCAGGAAATGCAGTCAAAGAAAGAACAATGTACCAAGAGCATTAGAATTCCAAAGTCTTCTCTCTCTACAGGCGAAATTTCTTAATGATGCTGCTATCAAAATCTAGTGATGTTTGTCAACTCTTATTTCACCGATTACACGTGCCACTTGCACGTGGAGCCCGCGAGAGCGAACGATTCGTAATATTGCCAAAGAGGGGAGATTATAGTTGCCGCGTATTTACAAGGCAAGCTGCTAATCTTAATAAATCTGCCAGGATCGCTGTATGAAATCAACCAATCGGGTATGGCTTTGGGATGTTAAAAAAGGGGGCTTAGTCACATTAGAGTCCACGTTTTTAGCTGCAAGATGCACATGATGTTCACGTGTGCATGGAATCTTTCGCTTTGTGAATCTCCTTTATGCATGCATTGTGAACGTAATTACCATTATTCCGGTTGTCAATCTCTGGGCCCCGTTTCTGATGATGGACTAATCAATTAAAACACGTGCGCTCAAACTTTGTAAAAGGATAGCGATCTTGTCAGGTAAACCCGTCTGTTTTCAGATCCATCCTCACTTTCATACAACACACAACCCCTGAAAATCTTGGCCCTTCTCGAAACGTTTGTAGCAGCTTTCTCTGTATCTGCAGCACCCGTCTACGAAGATAACGTTTTTTTCCAGCCAATAAAACCGTTTTGCTCACAAATGACGACGGGTGGAAGTCTACTAATATTCGTGCTGCTTACCGAGAATTGAATACCGCAGGCCACGAGATGATATTGGCTGCTCCTGTCCAGCAGAGATCCGAGTTCTGTGGCCAGTTTGGTTGCCATCGAACAAAAGTTTCACAGCAGGAAGAGAATTCAATTTCCCACTGGCGGGATCGCCTTCATAAGGCAACGAGGACAACGACGTGAACAACAACATCCGGTAATTCAATGGGACACCCGCCTCGTGCGTTACTTTTGGATTGAACTATATTATTTCAAAGCACTTTGACAATAAAACTGTCGACTTGGTTGTTATCGGCCCCAACGAAGGCACAAACTTGTCTCCTGGAATGTACACGTTGTCCGCAACCATTGGCGCAACTTACTTGGCAGTAAATAGGGGCATACTAGGCATTGCATTTTCGGGATGCATGACCAACAATTCAGTTTTTGTGGACGATCTCAGCAGAGAAATCAGTAACACTTTTGGCCCATAAATTTTGGCAAGAAAAGCCGTGAGACTTGTGGTTTTTTTTTTTTTTTTGTTAGATTCTTTCGAAAACAAACCAAAATTGATCCCAAAGACCACAGTAATCAATGTCAAATTCCCTCTCGAGGGAAAAGACTGCACCGACCCAGACTATTTTTACTCTAGAATGTCTGGTTCTGTCACATCAAACCTTCTCTTTAAAGAAACCACGGGATTGCCTGTGTGGCAATATGGGAAGTTTGCTGCCATCACAAAGTGCATTTTTGGAAATTGCGAGTTACTTTCTGAATATTGTCACAGGAAAAGTGGTCGTCTCTCGGTTTGTTCTCTATCGATTATGACGCCAGCTATAAGCAGTCGGTTTAGTCATCTTTCGCTCCTATCTTGTATGGCAATGCCATGATGGCGAGGTGTTCGAGCGGCGAGCATTTCCGGTCACTTCTCGCATGTACAGTATTTTTAGAAAACAACGGGAAAAAAGTGGCTAGCTTGGACCATGCCGAATTCTTTTTGTTCCCATAATGGTAAATGTCCGCGCGACGACAAGAACGTCCACATAGCCTAAATTGTTGTTAAAGTGCAAAATGTCTTTACGAGATAGTTTTAGCTATCTTACAGTTTGTTGTGACTATACATAGTGGAATACCCTTTGCACGAGATTTTACGTCGCATCAATCTATCAATTATCGTTAAGTTGCTAATATCGCTAATTGCGCCATTTGGCTACATCACTGACTAGGGTTTTATATATGTTCATGTATAGTTTTGTGGAGAGCTAGGTAAGTAATTCTGGCTCCCAGTCCTTAATCAGATGTATCAAGCAAAAAAAAAAAAAACATAAAAGAGTGGCACATATCGCTAATTGCATTATTTGACTACAACACTTATGCATTGCCTTTACGAAGACACATGTCTTTCTTCATCCGAATGATGTTCAAATAGAACTTTTCCTTCGAAGAGACCATAGCCTACAGATCGAGGAAAAGAGCCTGTCTTTATCTCAAAGGCCAGAGCGGCAAGTTAGTCATTGTCTGTTGTGTCAGTTTCAACGCCAATGTTCATCACTTGAAAAGTGGGTCTATCGGATTGTCGACAAAATTTCCCGAAGGAGACAACATTGAAGTCTAGATTTCCATTAGTTATGACACTTATTCAGCGAGTGTATTTTAAGACTGTCATTCGAATTGCGTCAATTAATTTGTTTTGTTCCTCAGGCGAGTGGATTACAAAAGCTCACGGCCTGTTCAGCGCTTACGTAATGGGGCATTTTGTCGACATTTTGACAGACTTTTCGACAGACATTTTCGCCAGTGAGACGACTAAGTGTTGTAGCCAATTGGCGCAATTGGCGATATTTGCCACTTAAAGATAATTGATAGATTGATGTGACGTAAATTATCGTGCAAAGGGTGTTCCACTTTGTATAGTCACACCAAACCGTAAGATAGGTATATATACCCCGTAGAGACATTTTGCATTTTAATAACAATTTAGGTTATGTAGACGTTCTTGTCGCTGCGCGTACATTTACCATTGCGGGAACAAAATGAATTCGGCATGGACCAAGCTAGCGACTTTTTTCCGTTGTTTTTTAAGAATACTGTAGTTAGTTCTGACAGGTGAGCATGCGGCCTACGGTTGGCCGCACACGTCCCAATAGGCACGTGAATATAGTCACGTGCCTGCTATGATAAACCCCGCGATGAGTGAGACCAGTGTTGCGCATTACGACGCGTAATACGAAACTTTACGAATTACGTGGTGATGACCCCTGCGTAATCGTTAAACGTATTATAATTACGATTTTTCGTGGTGAAAATACGAAAACGTAAATGCGTATTACGCTACTTTTAGTAATACGAAATCGTTTTTCTGAGTAATTCGTATTCTCTAATTTACGCAAAAAATGAATGAGATTACGCAAAATACAATCGATTTGTGACAGGCGCATGCTACAGGATTTCGGCGAATCTTTAAGTCCGGTTTTTCTTTCAAATCTTGCAATTCATCCACTGATAAAGATGTTCAATAAAAAATATATATATACGCAAATTCAGCATATCATAATCCATCTTTCCATCTGTGTGATGGTACTTCATACCAAAGTAAAAGAGTTTTCACTCGTCAAGTAGTATACAAACTGAATTGTTTACATTCGAGTCAACTTCCATCTCAACATCGTCGCTCTCATTCATTTCTTGAGTGATTTGTGAACACAATTCTGCATCATCAACAAAGGACTCGTCATCAGAATCCACACCCAGCTCGATATCATCAGGCCCAATTTTTTTACCATATCCTTGACAACTGCTAAAATTTTCGTCGTGGCTGGGTACAACTTGTTTCTCTTCTTTGTGACTATATCGGCGAGGATTGAAAAAAGGGACTCTGCCGGTGCAGACATGGCTGGGATAGCCAAAATGTCTTTCGCGACCTGAAAAAGGATAGGATTCCTCCCCTTCTTAGTGCGATAGAAGTCAACGACTTCTGCATTTTCTTTTTCCTCCTTGAGATAGGTCTCAATTTCGTTCGCCTCCACCCTGATGGCTTTATACTTCTTGAGATGCCTTTCAGAATCTCTCCCAGTTTTTGTCCGTCTTCCCCATAATAAAGCTTATAAAGCTGGTAAATAGCTTCTAACTTTTTCTTGATTTTACTTGACAATATCTGCGGAAAACGCTTCTCTGTTTCGAAATAACTGAGTTTATAGCTGGGATCGAGAACGGTCACAATTAGCATTATGGCAACGAAAGGAGTTTTGTCCGGCAACGGAAGGAGTATTGTCCGGCAAAAGAAGGAGTGTTGTTCAGCGAGACTTGTGGTGCTTGTCTCTGCAACATTTTTTTGAAAAGTTGCATCTGTCGAACATTTGTGTTTTTGAACCAATTACCGGGTCGCAGGCGATTTGCGTAAAGAATACATCTTTCTGTTATCACGAGGAATTCTACACTGACTTGTTTGTGCTGAAGCCGTACCCTTGTAGAATACTCTTTTCACGAAGGTCAATAGATGACAATACTTATGTTGGGTTTGCGCACTTGATGAATTCTGATAGTCATATACAGAAATCCCTCTAGATAGCCATTTGAAAGGCAACTCAAGTATGCCGTTTGCGGTAAAGATGGCATGTGTAGCACATGTGCGGCAAAGCGCCTGTGCCAGGACTGACATTGTGCAAACACATTACGAAAACGTTATGAAAAAAACGAAAACGTAATACGAACATTAACGAAATCACCTTACGATTTACGAAACGAATGCCCCCGTAATCGTATTTCGTAATCAAAAATACGCTTTTTTTACGACGTAATGTCGTTTTTCGTATTACGATTTACGAAGAAAAACGCCAGTGCGCAACACTAATCAAAATTGTCAAAAAACCCATAAAAAACGATAAAATAACGATAAATAACGATAAAATAACGATAAAATTACGAATTACGATTACGAAGACGATAAATCCAGGTCATCTTATCGTTTTTCAAAAAACGATGACGATAATTCTAGGTCATCGTTTCGTAATTCGTAATTTTATCGTTTTTCTATCGTAATTCGCAACACTATTGCTTAATTCTTCTCAATATGAGACAGAGAATTAAGTCATCTTTTTATAGAATACAAGAGGGGAACTTCACAAATAATTACTAAAAGCCAAGTGCCGCCTCACTCCGGGTAACTACCCAGTTCTGACATGTCTAAAACATATCGGGCTGGTAGTAACCCCGATTAACACATCTCACAAGATGTGTTACCCGCAGTCCCAAAGGGTTAGGCGCACGCGCATACAGAGTCTTCACCAGGTAGGTGCGTGCATAAGGCATTTATGTTTCTTACTAACTTGAAACATATTCGCACTTTCCACACAACACTGATAGATATGATGATCACGTGATACTCGACGCCCAAGGCTCAAAGTGTGTCTCTTGAAAAGTGCTTTCATGATCGTGAACAGCATCTGCCTAGTATTTCATTGATGCTGCGAGAGTTTACAGCCACCACGTGTGCGATTGGGATAGAATCATCATGCATACCATTTGAACCATGGATGATGATTCGTCTCGTCTTACAAAGCTCCGCTTGCATGAACGTTCACATCCACTCTCGGGTTTGCCTCGTTTGCAAACTGATGTTAGGAGAGGTGAGGCTTGTTTCAATTCCTGACTATGTTAGTTGTGCCTTTGTAATGCAAATGAGTTCTTGCCTATCAAAATGTCAGAATTTTCAGTGTGTTTTATCGAATCGGTCATAGTCCTGAAAAGGATCCTCCGTCTGGGGCGACAACTGGTCATCATATGAGACGTAAGAACAAAGAAGTATAATGGAACATACATTTAGACTAAAACCACTGGATGGCAATTTCCACCTTAATAGCAAATGAAACCATTATATGTGCTTGAATCTGATAGGAGGAGTGTGTTACTTCCTCTTATGGTTTTTTCTGCCGCTTTTTCTATCGGTGTGCGAGTCTTCGCGTGATTACCCGGAGAGAAACGCGGCGCAGTCAATACTGGATTTAAACAACCCTACTTTAGTGATGAGCAAATCGGCGTACCGAACTCTCGCGGTACGCTGAACATTATGCAGGAGAGACGATGTTGCAAATATTTGGTTGAGCATTTTCATAGCTACAAGAAAGATAGAATTTACTTACATCGTTTGTGAAAAAATGTCTATAAAGTGCAGAAAATTCAAGAGATTCACATATCTAGCTTTCGAAGACTTGAGTGGCCGTTGAAGTATCAACGGTTACTTCGTCATCATCAGCGTCGTCGACAACGAGCCAATCCTCCACTCCCGCATCCTCTTGTTCGTCAGTAAGTTCGATTGGCTGATCAGCATCGTCCTCAGTGTCAGCATTGTCTTGGGGGATTTCGTCTTCTCGAATAATTCCTCGGGACTTGGTAATTGCTAGCATTCTTATCGTTGTTGGCAGAAGCTTATTTCTCTTCCTGGAAATGATATCTCCCATGCGAGAAAATAAGGCCTCAGCCGGTGCAGACATGGAATACGCAGCGAAGTAATTCCTGGCGATGCGAGAAATAATTGGAGACGCTTCTCGAGTCTTATGGAATGCGACAGTGTCCTGACGCGGGTTTTCGATAGGTTCCTTGAGATACATCTCAATCTCATGGTCTGAGTGCACGACGTCAGTCTGACTCCCGAAATAAAATCTTCCAAGCCCTGGAGATGAGTTTTGCATCGATTTCTGAGGCAATTTATTCACGGCATCCTTGTATAGAACCAGATATTGGGAATAAGCGACATAGTCAAATATGTCCTGCACGTGTACCCTCCGTACGAGTACCGTACACGTACGGAGTACGTACGAAACTAGGTACGCGTACGCTGAGTACGCGATTTGCTCCTCACTGATGCACACGACTCCGGACTTCCCGAAGTATGAGGCTTCTATACCGTCTGATCTTGCACAACTGCAACAGATCCGTAAAAACTTTTGGTAAATTTTACTGCGTATTTACGCCATAAACAGCACCCGTGCACCAGTATTCGTAAAGTAAAAAGCGAAAAAACGTTAGTGCGTAAAAACGCGCGTTTTCACGCCGTACTTACGCCGTAATTACGCTGGGCACTTTGAACAACACTGCCGCGCGGACATTTACCATTGTGGGAACAAAAAGAATTCGGCATGGACCAAGCTAGAGATCTTTTTTGCGTTGTTTTCTGAAAATACTGTACAGTCATGTTATATTATATTATCATGCGAATATAATATATTACGCTCAAAAGACTAATGACTAACAATACTGGTTTTGACTGCAATCGAGACTGCAGTCACACACATCTCTCTACCCTATCTTGTTCGGCTTGGCCTTGTTATTTCCTAACTTAAGAGTTTTAGGTGAGCGCGCATAATTACGTTCTTATTTTCACACAGTATTTCTTAAAATGAATTCCATAAACCTGTATTTCCATATGCACGATGATTACTCCTTCTTCCGACTTTTCAACTTACTCAACTTCGCTTTCCTGTTGTTCTCCCTTCTCTCGGTCTTTGTCAAATACCGAAATTTCTTCTTTTTCTGTTTTTGTTTCGGTTGCGGCTTTGCTACACCACACACAACCGCATACTTTTTGGCCCGTTCGATTGATTTCTCTAACACCTCCTCCGACTTGCTGAGGTTCACGTTGTTTGCCTTTGCAACTAGGTCTAAAGAAGATAATCCTACTCGAGCGAAATTGGGATTCTCTAAAGCTTCCACCGTGACCGTGGTTTCCTCATCCACGACTGCATCGCCAAGTGATTCGGGATTATCAATTTTGTATACCTGCCTTTTCTGAAGTATGCCTTTCACAGGCTCGTCATCTGAGTCTTGTCCAGCTTCCTCATTATGATCTGCTGAATTTTCCTCACCACCTTCAAAACCTTTCCATTCCTCCTTTTGTTCTTCTTTCAAAATTTCCGTCACGTCCAAAATTCTTGCATCATTCATCTCCTCCAATTTGGACTCGAACTCTTTCTGTTTCTGTTCTCTAATTTGCTTTCGTTCTTCGATCCTGGCTAGCCTGTCTTGCTCTTCATGAAACTTCTTTGCCTTCTTCTGTCGTTCTACCTTTCTCTTGTGAAATCCAGTTAAGAAGTCATGACGGGAGTTTTTGTCGAAAACAACCTCTTTTTCACCGTACTTTTTGACTTGTTTGTTGCGGTATTTGCTACCACCGGTAAGAATGTCCCTGTTTGACCTGGACTGCGACTTTTCTTTTGCCATTATTAAATTGTAAGCTTGATTGCAGTCTGCCGTGTCTAGAGTCCTAACGAGAAAATTCGCGATGATGAGGATGTAGGCGTGAAGACTACACGAGAGAAAAAAAAAAATCAAAACAATCAAACCGTACTAAAACACCGAAGAAAAGTATACTTCTCCCCCACGAACGAGGCAAGTCACAGGTGTTTAAACTTCACGACCACTTAAGGAAAAAGAAAAAGAAAAAAAAAAAAAACTCTGTTTCAGTGCATAATGGAGAATATAGAAGACATAAGCGCATTTGTTAAGTCGTTGAATGGCTCGATCGATAATCTCAACGAGGCATTGGGGCCGGCATTGTCTCAGAGCCTTGAGGATCATATTTCAAAGTGCCTGCTGCCGCAAGAGAAGGTGAAATTATATCACTCCCATTTATACACCGTGATCTCCATTCTTTTCGCATACATCAAAGTCATGGGTATCAAGACAGACTCCCATCCCATTATGAAGGAGCTAACACGCATCAAGGGATCAATGAAGGCGATGAAAGTTATCAATGAGTCAAAAGCCAGGAACGCCGAAGATAGCAAGAAATCAACAAATGCTGTAAACGAATTTCTCCAACGTACTTTGGGGACAAATGGTGGGAGTGCAGCGCCTGAAAGCCTAAAGTCCCCTGCTATCAGCTCGGCGAACTTTCAAGGTAAACATATCAAATTTACCGACGAAGCACACGACAAAAATATCAGGCTCCTCAAAGATAATAAAAAAGCCTTTTCTTACACAATAACGAAGCCGCGGAAACAGAAAAAATGATGACTAAGTTTGTACACCTAAAAGAACTCATGAAACATGTGCTCGCTCAGTAGCTTATCCTCGATCACAGAGTAGATTTCCATCAATAAATGCGGAAAATTTTTGTTGAAATAAGCGTAAAACCCTGACGGCAATGGGCTCATTTGCGCTTGCAATTTCGGAGGCATATCGTTGAAATGATGATACTTATTCCTCAATGCCCTCAAAAGATCCATCACTTTTTCCTTGTGATACTTTCGATACTTCCCCAAATTATCCGTGAACTCTAAGTCAAATTTCGCAAACCAGTCTCCTTGATGGACTTTATGGCTTACACCCTCAAGTGTGAGTAGAAGATCACTAGGAGGGTCTCTTCGCTCAATTTCGAAACGGTCACTTACTTTGAGAAGAAACTCTAGCTTTTTGCTTGTATTCCAAAAGTAAGGATGCTTCATGATTGCTTTCGTATCCGGTCTGAGCTTTGGATTAGCACTGATCATCAGACTTATTAGGTGCATCGCTTCGACATAGTCCTCAGGGCAACGATTTTGCAAGATAGACAAGTCACTGACACCCTTTATGATGTTGGCTTCTCGCAAATACCTGTCCCCGAAAGGATGGTATCCATCTGTCAAAATATAAAAGAAGACACATCCAAGAGAAAAAATGTCGATGGCTTTGGTGAGTCTCTGTTCACTTCCTGTGACCGCTGGAGATGCATGGCCTGTATCCTTCGATTGCAAAGAGACTTTAGATAAATCAGAATAGCTTTCAGGACGAAGTAGCTCTGGAGCTCTCCAGCCAGAAGTACCGGAGGCTGCATGGTGCATTGTGGCCCCAAAGGAGGACTGGTCAGCGTCTAATTTTTTGCAGAGTCCAAAGTCAGAAATCAACAACCGAGTGCCGAAACTCTCGGAATCATTTTGCTTTTTAGAAGTTTCCCCTAAAAGAATATTTTGTGGCTTCAAATCCCGGTGAACTATTTTGAGAGAATGCAAGTAGCTCAAACCGCTGGCCAATTGGTACAACAATTCATTCCGACTCAGTTTACCAAGTCTGAATTTTTTAAACCGCGAGCTCAGTTTCTCTATCAGATCCTCTAAAGAGCAAACGCAAAGCTCTAGAGCAATGTAAAGAAACTTTTCTTTGAGATTGGACTGAGAGCAAAAGTATCGTATGACATTTGGGTGATCATCGCTTTCTTGGAGGAGACGCACTTCGTGATTGGCAATATCATAGAAATCAAAAAGCATTCTTTTCACTGCAACTGGTCTATTTTCAAAGGTTCCCTCATAAACGACCGTTCCATGTGATCCATAACCCAAGACTTTATTTGAGATGATTAAGTTATTGTCGATTTGTAGTTTTTTCATTTGAGTTCCTGGCTTTGCAAACGTCTTAACGAGAGAAATTGTCGAGACGGCATCTTCGTCAGGGTAAATTTCATCCTCTTCGTCAAAGATGGTTGCATCATCCATTATTTCTGATGGCGCTGAAGGAAGGAGTATGTCCTCGTCGCTATGATTTGGCTTTTTGGACTTGCCACCTCTTTTTCCACCACGACTGCCTCTTTTTCTCTTCTTCCTTGTCATGCTCTCTTGATCCTGGCCTTCCGAAACCCCCATGGCCTTCTGATACCGATCAATTGCCTCTGTATCTGCCCCAGCAACTGACAGGATCTTTGGACTCTCTAGAGATTTCGTAGAGCCTTGTGTTGATGTGGTCGCGAGCCGAAATTCAAGAGTGCTCGGTAGTTTAGCTTCTCTGATTGAGACAGTCTCTGTTGAACAATTCTGATCTAAAGAGGCGATCTCAGAGATCAGAGACCTCGCCTCAACATTTAATTGCTTTGATTCTTTATCGCCATCAACTTTCGAGCGCTCAGGATTCAAATATCGGAACTTCTGGGCAATCTTAACAAAAGCCATGAGAAAGCATATAAGAGTGCACATGACAATCAAGTCCTCACCCACGCGCCTCAATATGGAAACTTTCTGAGGTAGTCTTTGATGAAAAGAACTGCCATCGTTTTGAAAAGTGATAGGTAGGACTTGCTTTACTTGCCTTCCTGTCTGCTGTAGTTCTTGACTGGTATCGACAATCGATAAATCGGCTCTCAGATTTTGTTTCGAGGAGGGAAAGAAAATTCCGTCCATGAGGCTCAGAGGTTGTCGTCCATCCGGCGCCCATGGAGAGGGTTTAATGATATCAAATGAGCCGTCTTCCTCACAATCCGAGTAATCAGGCTCGAACTTGGCTCCAGGCTGATAAAAGTTATTAGGGCTGAGTGATCCGTACTTGTGAATTCCACTCACTATAAAATCAGTTTCTTCTCCCACAAGTTTGAGATTACGCATTTGTTCAATGGTCTGGCGATCCAAATTTCCTTTTTCATATTGCAGCAATGCCATTTGATAAGGTGAAGTGGGGGCAGACTTTATGAGAGCTGGAAAGTTCGTGTAGCTCATTGCAAACCACTGCGATCCCAACACGGTTTTATTGAGGAGACAGAGGTTGTGGCGAGTCGTGTCACTCCCGTCCGCCATATGTTGCAATGCATTATACAGCTTAGCAGGGTGTGGAATGGCAACGCTTATTTGATTGCTCCGATGACTGAACACATCAAAGACAGACACGGCCAAAGAAGGTAGTTTACTCATCCAGGCCGGGGCACCCAGACTCTGACTGAGCGCTAAGAGCGCTTTATCGTGAAATGGGGTGAAGTAGAGCTTGTCAACAGATTGATGATTTTGTAGCATCAAGTCACTGTCAATGTTGTTAGGGCCCCAATGGGAATAGGTCACATTCCACACAACACTTACATCGATCTTTGAATGGATCGAGAGTTCGTAGGTTGTTTTTCCGAGCATTATATGACCAGATGCGTCAATAGAGGCACTGCTCAACCCCAGATACTCACTCGAAACTGGACATGCATCTGAAAATGATCTCGGTCCAAACTGTTTTGTCACCTCGCCCGTGGCTTTATTCAATGTGTAGAGTGACGTTTTTCTTGTCCCCGTGTAAATTTTGTCATCTCCATGCAAAGAAAACGGCGATTCCATCACCAAATTTTTGATGGACGTTGGGAGTCTATTTAGACCATACACTGGAGAGAAGTAGTATAAAGATCCATCTTCAAAAGGCTCCACAAACCAGAGAAGGTTCGTGTTGTGACTCTCGTTCGACTCATTACCCAGAATCTGCACTAATGGTACATCAATGGGCAAAGACCAAATAGTAGCCCCAGTCTTTCGCTCAAGGCCATGAAGGTTACCATCAATATCACTCACGATCAAAAGGTCCGTGAGTTGCCAATCATTTAGCGTACGGGGTTCTAGAGGAGATATGCTGTTGCTGAGGATTTCATTTGATCGCGAGGCTTCTCTCGATGAGCTCGTGGTCTCGGGATATGCACTCCTTAGTGATTTTGACAACACTGACATTGTGAGGAGACAAATAACTGTGAGGGTAGGATATAACATTTCGTGTCAGGTAGATCCGGAAATTAGTATGATAAAGTGTCGATGAGAATTGAAAGCGGTGGTGAAGAAAGGTTCCACGAGTGACGATGTAAAACGATGCTTCTCGAAACACCGCTCTTGCTGCGACCTCCAAAATGATAAGTTTGATCCTCGAAAGGGTGAATATCTATCAAAAGATCGGGGAAGGAAGGGAAGCGGGGAAGGAAGAAGTTGGGCCAATGTTAGGGCAAGCGGTGTCTGAATCCGGGTCAAATTCCAGATGAATTTGGGGTATTGAGATGAAAGTCCGCAATCACGATCGGTGTCAGATTTACAATGCCGGGGCAAACAGTTTTGGAAAGGGATTCGGTGAAAAGCAGCGCTTGTAGCTGACTGTTACTTTAAAGCGCTCTTAGTTTTTTTTATTTTTTATTTTTATTTATTTCGCGCAGTGCGTAATAATTTAGAACATCTTCAGGGCCAATGCAAGGATTGTCTTCCATGCATGAAGCTGCTTCCTACATCGAACCAGAAGAAACATACCTCGTCGGCTCATCATAGCCTTACCACACCCTTGCATTGTCTTTTGATAACATATTGTATGTACTTGATAGAATACCTTTGTGAAAACTTTTGTTTGTTGAAAACGCAAGGCTCCATTGTGGCGTGCTCACCTCAGGACTCTGTCATGATACAATAGCCCATAGGCTGTGGTACGCACCGAAAATCAGTGCAAGGTTCCAACTGGGCAGCTTGAATCAGAATGCAGTGCTCGAATTTTCGCCATCTGAAACTATATCATTTCGAGGATCCTGAATGCATCATACAAGGTCGCGATAAGTGGAATCCATCCGGTCTTTGGTGATCTGCATAATTGACTTCAAGTCCTCATCTGCGTAATTTTCATCGACTGTATCTTGCACCTCCGGGTATGGATTGCTAGCACCACTTCGTGCCGCAATCCACTCCCACAATTGAGCCTCAGTTTGTCTTCTTAATTGCCCGTCCCGAAGGTAGAGCTCCAGAGAAGGTATTAAAACAAATCGTTCATCGTCAGTTATCCCAAACTTCGGCGACGAGTTTTCATTTCCGTAAAAGAGCCTTCCACCAAGTAGTAGCGTTAAGACATATGAGTACATCAAAGACAAGACAAAGACAGCAAGTCCGCCAGTTGCTGAACTGCTTAAAATTGGAATTTGCACAGGAACTAACATACCGATATGATCCAAAATCTTGAGAATCTGCTTTGCAAGTGTAGTGGGCTCGGCGTCGCTTGTGGGCTCTGGGGTCTTCACTGTTGATTGGCTTCCGGCTTTGATTCTGCTTCTTTTCTTTCTTGCTGCGCTCGAGCCACCATTGTGAATAAGTTCAGTGATAGTTTCTGTCAAGGACTTCATCGAAGATTTTTGCCCATCCATGCTTCCTTTTTCGACGGCCAGTTTTATCCAAGATTTCGCACTCCACTCTACCGATGTGTAAACCGTCATTTGGGTGGAGTTCTTTGGACCCCAGCTAAGATAGATTCGGGTTTTGACTTTGAAAGAATTTCCCAGGGGTACATCTGGTGTTCTTGTAATTTGTTCTACCTCGCAGTAGCTCGTAAAGTCGTATTGATGCAAAATTTCAGTAATGTTGCACTTAGTCTGCTTTGGTCCGATGGCGCCACCCAATGGTTTAGTATAAAAGTACTCACGTTGCTTGCGCAGAAGATTGAGTTCCGTGAGCTTCTCCTTACTGATGTCAAAATTCTTGCCGTCCTCCAAAACTCGTATAAGGGTAGAGTTGTCTGGGCCAAATAGCATATTATATAGGACTCCTAAAGGGGCATTGAAGGTATGCTGCATGATCTCCACTTCATTATATGCTTTTTCGTGATCGAATGACGTCGGAGCATGGCTTGACGGTCCTGGGTTAGAAAACCCCTTGAATGCTTCCCTATCTACGATTTCGGCCAGGGCCTGCAGCTCATCTGTATGAAAGTCGATGCATTCAGACTCTATGTCAGACTCAGATCCAGAATCTGACTCCGACGCGAGAGTCTTGATTCTTTTTGAAATCCTGAGCTTGCTTTTTTCAGAAGTCTTCAAGAGAGGTTTGGAGTCATTTTCATCTGTTTGTTGCGTCAGGCTATTCTCTTTACAGGACATACCCAGCGAGTCTCCATTCTCAGAAGCATCACTTATGTTCAGACTGCCCGTTGTAGATCTCCTTGGCATTGATTTACTTTTGGAGAATCCCCGTTTAGACCTGCCTTGTTCTTCGGAATTAACATCTTGTAGCGCATTATGCCAAACCTGGGTGATCATGTTGAAAGTTGTATCGCGGGAAAGAAAGGTAGCAAAAACGAATTTTTGATGAAGAGTGCGAATGACCATCCCGTTCGGGAATAAAACTGCCGTTGACTTCTTTTCGATCTGAATGATCTCTTGTATGGGTACAACGATGTTTGTTACCCACCCGAGTATGTTCGAGTTAAAACAGATGTAATGCGATGAGAGGTACATTTTGCCCTGGACTAGAATATCACGTGAAAGAGCGCAAGAGAAATCTGCCAAGAGGTGCTCGTTAGGGGGAATCTTTTTGAATGTACTGTGAAATTCCTTGTCTTTTTTAGGGTGAACATGTCTGTCAGACGATTCAAGAATTTGGTCAAGATCTAAGTTAGAAAACTCATCAGGATCGAATGTGTGGCTATCTGCACCGTCAGTATCTATTGTTCCCTCGGAAGATATGGACTCCACAATTGAGGCATGGGAAATAGATTTTCGTCTCATAATCTTGCTATCTTGATTACCTGAAACTAATAGCTTTTTTGAATTGCTTTCGGTCATGAAAGGACCTTCTTTTATAGGGACCTCGGCTGACTCCGCCAGGGGTTTATGAGTTGAGCCATAATTTTCAAAGTGAACTAATGAGAGGTCACCCTCGCCTAATGTTTGAATCGGCGAGCTATGAAGTGGCTCAAAATGAACACTTGAAGGAGCCAACGATGCATTCTCGGGAGTACCTATATGGCATCTAGGGGAGAGTACCCTCGGGCTCTCTCCCAGCACAACGGACAGGTGTGAGGGGACACCCACTAGGTGAGGTTTTGGGTTTCCTTTCTGAGCAATGGAGCTTTGGTCAAGCACAGACTCTGTCGAAGAATGCTTAGGCTTGATCATGTTGGCAGCATTGTGGGCCGCGGTTATAAGCGATGAAAGCAAGCCACTTGACTCATCTCTGGGCAATTGAGGAGAGCTACTCAAAGCTTCTTTTATGGAAGAACCTGTGTTTGGAGAGTCAATGAGGGACACCAGAGTTTTTGGGACTGATTTCTTCCCATGCAAACCCTGCATAGGTGAAGGCGGGGTTCTCGTTGACATGCTTTTTGCATAAGACCTATGCGCAGCTATTGAAACAGATATAGTGGACGGTAGTCAAAATAAACCTGAATGACAAAGCGCGAGGTGTAGCTTTTGTATGACTGCGCTCTGTGTGACTTTTGGTGGTTGAGCAAGCAAGTGGACATAAGTCATTAGGGTGCCTGCGGGGCAGTGTTGTTCAAAAGGATCGTTTTCGCATTACGCCGATCTCGTTTTACGCATCGTACTAACGCCGTAGCGTACTGTTGATAGTACGCTACGGCAACGCCAGCCTCCAGCGTAACGTAACGTTGTAACATTAGGAGCAATTTTACGCCATATATGCAGGACATCAATTTGTAGTGGTGCGATTCGCGCAGCGTCGACCTTCCCTGGATAGTTCACTAAGGAACTCACAGGGTGTACCTGCGACTGGAAGCTAAACTGACGGAAGCGTTCGACCGTAGTTTTGGAGGAAGGAGATACCGACTCGTCAGAGTCAGAACTATCAGACATAACATGAGGATAGTAAGTGAAGTTGTCGTCAGAGTTATCAAGAAGGATCTTGTGTTCTATGTTCTATTAGCATCATGTTCTACGCGCTAACGGAACACTATTTATAATGTTAAGAGAATGAGCTTCACACCTACATTGACCAATGAGAGTGAGGGTAATTATTAGATAGACATCACGCTATATATCGCGAATAAACACGTGATGTATGCACCTAAGAATTATACGCACAACACAATTTCTTGTGACGAGGTCTCAGAAGCGGAGAATTCATGCATATAGTCCATTGTGTCCCACCAAGGGATACACCTGGTCTTTGAGCTCATACTTACGCACTGAATGAACGAAATTGGTGACAGCTTCTTCATGAGGTTCAGTCGAAGTAGAGAAGAAATTACTCATAGAAATCTGTGAAGTAGAGTCAATCATTTTGAGAGAGGGATAGTTGCTTGATTCTTCTCAATATGAGACAGAGAATTAAGTCATCTTTTTATAGAATACAAGAGGGGAACTTCACAAATAATTACTAAGTGCCAAGTGCCGCCTCACTCCGGGTAACTACCCAGTTCTGACATGTCTAAAACATATCGGGCTGGTAGTAACCCCCGAATGGGAAGATGACTAACACATCTCACAAGATGTGTGTCAGGTTCGATGTATTAGTGTTCACCGGGAATGCATGATTGTTATGTGTATTATAGCTGACTAAAGAGCCCTTTCACTGCAGGGGAGAGGGCGACTATTTATATGTTTGTATAGAGGAGTGTATGTAAGAGACTTTACTGGTTAAGCCAGCAACACTCGATACGTGAAACACCAGCGTGCGACTGCACGCGTGGTATCGAGTTGAGCAAGGCGGAACCAGAGAAGACCGATTATAGTGCGAAGCACTATATAGGGACCGACAATGTGTTATCCGCAGTCCCAAAGGGTTAGGCGCACGCGCATACAGAATCTTCACTAGGCAGGTGCGTGCATAAGGCATCTACGTATCTTACTAACTTGAAACATATTCACACTTTCCGCACAACACAAATTGTTCGAATGGGCAAGATCTCAACGTGTGGGTGCGGGCGCAGAGAAGTTGGCGTATGGTGATAATTTGCTCTATGGCCAATTAAGACAAAGTGACACCTTGAGTGTTGGACAGTGTAACCTCTCACAATGAAGTGAGTTTGAGGCTTGCTTATTCGAAGCGTGTCGCAAGCTTTTGTGCTTTAGCTAGCCAGTCTTGTAGGCTTTCTACACACAATACTGATATGCCTGCTTGTTCTTCATTCAGCTCAGTGTACGTA
Organism: Metschnikowia picachoensis; assembly: GCA_030556465.1. Lineage (NCBI taxonomy): Eukaryota > Fungi > Ascomycota > Pichiomycetes > Serinales > Metschnikowiaceae > Metschnikowia > Metschnikowia picachoensis. The sequence goes on along the minus strand of JAKTUB010000369.1, from coordinate 1,393 downwards.
ACAAAACATGAGGAAAGTGAGATTCCCACAGGACCAAGCGCCGACACACTGTGAAGGTGGGGCTTAAGGTAGTATTATAGGCCATTCATCAAAGAATAATCAGAGCTTATCTGTGTGAACGCAACTTATTTGCTGTGTTGTTCAACGCGGCACTTTCATTAAGCAGAGATTTTGACACTCCATGCAAGAAAAACTGTTGCAGACATAGACGGAAGCCGGACCGCGAGCGCCGCGATTGGAGCCTCTGCGACGACGCCGCGTATCACCGCAGCCAGCCACCCTGTGACGGCGTGCTTTATAAGTATCAGCCCGGCCGCCCCGGAAAAGGGCGGAAGACATCAAGTTTTTAGCGTACATTTTCCTGTTTTAGCTCAATTAACTATTTGTTATATTAAACTCGACTCGAGTAACTCACGTTCTATCATTTTGTCCAGGCTTACTCCTTACACTGATCGAGGTTTTTTTTTTCTTTAATTATGTTTGGTACTACAATAAGACCTGCTTATAAGGATCTTGTTTAGCAAGATAAACCTGACTTTATCGTTAAAAACTCGTTTTAGTTTTTTTTCCCATACTAATATGCTTAACCTTTGTTTTTGGCATATTTCACGATTTATCATTGTAAACAGCAGATGGAGCGAAATGCTCAGACCCTGTAAAAGTCGTCATTTCTGAATTTTTGCGGAGTCGTGTGACCCGCTCACATTATTGACGCCAGTGTTGCGAACTTTTCGTACACTATCGTACTCGGGGCTGTACGATAGTACGAAACGAAGGCTCATCGTATCGTACTTTCGTCTCTACCAAAGTACGATTTCTTACAATGTTAGTGAGTTCTTTTTGGGCTATTTTGTCTCTTCGGTGGGTGTAGAAGTGTGGATTGCGGGAAAGGTCATTCTATTCCCTTTCGAGAATAAATTATTGTTACCTTCCATTGATCTTGATGTTCTCGAAATCAGCTCATCGGAATGGGATTACTTGACGACTTTGAAGAAAGTTCATTCCATCTATCACGAGCCAGCTCTTCAGATTCAGGCTTCCAAGCGAGCAACTGTTCATTTGACCATTCCTTACATTCAAAAAGTTTTGAAGGAACTTATTAATTTTATTTCGGACGACCTCGAAGCGTCGTCGAATCCGTACCTAGTTAAGGGAATTCGGGAAGCCTACCACAAACTCTATTCATACTATCCTATATATGATACTGATACTGGTCGGATGTTAAGCCTTTACTTTGCTTCTGTTCTTGATCCTCGAATGACGCTCGACTATTTCGGACGAAGAGAGTCCCCGGATAATGTCATTACTCGGGTAAAGGAGCGATTCAAAGATGCATACCATCGCTATAAGGGAGTCGACGACAATAAGCAGAGTCGTGGCGCTTCTCACACCT
>JAKTUB010000368.1:0-33805 GCA_030556465.1 Metschnikowia picachoensis | reverse complement strand
GCAGGAACTGAGCTTTGCCGGTTTGACGGACTTTGAAGGAGAGGAAGAAGCTTTGAGCTACTTACTGACCACGATCTTGCGACAGATTATAAAGAAGAGCTGGAGGATAGTATGAACATTTTGCGGCAATAGACCACGGTCACCAGTGCCATGAATTTGCTTGCTCTCTTTTTCGAGCAAATGTTTGTACGTCTGACTTCATCTAATTATACCAGATTCTTATGTTTGTAATTAGCGCTACTTGCTTGATGTCTCTATTCCCAGTAAAACCATAGACTATACGACATCATTCATGATACATACCCAAAATTTGAGACACAGCTTCCTAAATTCTACGCTACGCTACTCTACGCAAAGTAGCTACGCATGCGTAGCGTAGGCCTTTTGAGCATCTCTGCGCTGCGACACCAGAGATGCCGTGACACTTTTCAGCGACATGCAATTCGTACGAAAGGTTCAAAGATAACAGTCCATCGTTTTCTTCAACTGTTGGTGCACCTAAATGTTCAATAATCTCCCTCTTACTAGACAATAGTCGAGCAGGGGGAAGATACAAACGCTTGATTACTTTTTTTGTATGCAAGAATCCTGGTCACGTGAACCATATGTTCTCGACTTTTGAATTTTCATGTCTGCTTTTGATAATTCGATATCACCATTGATTCTAAGCATAGGTTTGACAGTGATTTTTTTAAAGAAACAAGAAACAAATCGTACTAGCAGGAAACCGCGATTAAGCGGTCAAAATTCTATAGATGTATAGACAAAACACCTGCAAACGTCTGGTTAGATAACTGAGTAATGAAGCCCGCCCCCCAACTTTCACAAGCCTTAGGTCTTCCTCCTTATCCTAGCCGTTGTATAGGTAGTGTCAACTCGTCTGTATTATGATATTTATAGCTCCGACGAAAACCTGCATGATTTTGTCTGAGACTAGGAGCCATAGTAGGTGCAGACAGAGAATCAGATTGCCCCGAATGGCAGCCGGTGGGGTTTCGAGATTTTGTTATTGCAGATCAGTGTTTTACCCGTTCGCTTGAGTTTTTTGTGATCACTTGCGTTTTATCTTGCCCAGAACGCACTCTTTAAACATCAAGAACTCTTTCTGACAAGCATCTTTTGCTATATTGTTATATGACTTGTAAACGCAATCCCCGTATGTAGCCCCAAGCTGAGAGCATTGTGCGCTGGCCCCCATAAGCTTGGCTGCTGGTCTCAATTTCGACATTATGGTTGTATTGAACAAGCTTGACAGTTTTGCCTTCTCAGTGCGAAGTTGCGGGTCGACTATTCTCTGGTGCGGCCTGGTGGTGGTGAGCGGGCCATTTCGCGCAACGATGACGTTCCCCCGATCGGCTTGGGTAAGGAACGGACCATTTTCTTTTCGTTGGAGGACTCAGCATTTTCAAATTTCAAGAGTTGTACAAAGTGGCATTCGAAATCTTTATGGTACTACTCAGCGCGTGCTCAAAATTTGCGATCTAATTCTTTATACAAGTCTTTTTTCCACCGTGTGGACGAGCTTCATGGCTTGTTCCATGAACATTAAGGTCAAGATGGAATGCGGACCCACTCTGAATAATTGCGCCCAAAATCCCTTATAAAGGGCCGCTGGCCCCTCAGTCCTTATTGTTTTCGCGAAACAATCAACGGGGCCCTTGTATAGGTTCCCTTTCTGATTGTACAACCTAGTCAACACAACATCCCAAGGATTCATCACGATCAGTACACCAAGGCCGGCCATAGAAGACGACACAAAGTGTAGACCAATGGATCCGTCTTTCATCAAGTCGTGGTTTAAGAGATAATTTTTGGTCAAATTGTATACTGGCAATTGCGCAGCAGAGCCAGCCCCAGTTCTCAAGACGGCTGCATCGGTACCCCGAAACAATCCCTTGATACCTTCTTGTGTGTAGATTGTTCTGATGCCATCGAAGAGGCCCTTATAGTAAGTTTGCTGACCGATATTGACCCCAGTCTTAGACTTATTATACGATTGCATTCTCGTCTTTATGAGGAAAAAAGGGTTGGCGATAATGGCACCAGCCAGACCGGAGACAATACCTGCCAAGACATTCACAAGTATATTCTGCGGTATGCGCGAGACGTCCTCAAAAAATTGATCTGGAAACAAAATTCTAGTTATGTAATATCTGCTTGGTTCATAAAGTCCGATTCTGCACCCATTGAGCCCTAGCTGGTATACATATCCACACAACAAACCTTGTTGCAACCCGCGCAAACCTTCGTTTTTGTAAATAACCACAGAGGCCTGTAACGGATTTTTGTATAGTCTCGGCGCGTCGCTCTTTGCTGAGAGTTCACCTTGAAGCTGCATTCGCGTCTTGATGAGCTCTATAGGGTTCGTGAATGTGACTGCCCCACATGCGGCGATACCTCCAGCGATGAACCCACTGATAAGAGACACTTCTTGAGCAAGGGTCTTCTTCGCTTGGGGCTTTTCGGTCATTTGTGATATAAATGTGTATGTCTTTATTACGGGTGGTAGATTTGTCAAAGCTTGACTGAAAAATCTCGCCGGTTCCGGTGCGCCGGTAAAGCAAGAGATGCAGGGGCGACTCATAATTGCGAGACCGGGACTTGTGTCGATTTGGAAGCATGCGTATAGTCGCATATCACAAGATCTGAAATGACTGGGCACTTGTACGGAGATTTTGTGGCAAATTTTGCTTTTACTCTTTTGAGTTTAAATGGTATTTTCAAAACCGTGGCTCTCATTGGGATGAGCAGGATTAAAAGGGCGTACGTGTACCTGTCATGATGTATCAGGTCGACCACCTGCCCCACTTCTCAGTACACCTTTTTCGCAGACTTTAACCGCAACTGTGAAACGAGCTCGATCACATAACTAGGGGACTTGAGTAGCTTCCGAGTCCCACGCTGTATGGTGATGTGTATTTTATGTGTTGCGATCCGCATAATAAAACGTAACAGCAAAATTATTTTGTCAAACTCAACAATTGGGGACATCGTAAAAAATCACTTCCCGAAAACTCACTCAGTTGGAGATATCTCGTCAAAATCTAAAGCTAAACAAGTGCAGAATAGGATGGGCTGTCAGAATGCGGCAATCATAGTCCTGAGTTTTAAAGTGCATCAATACGCGTATGACGTACAACTGGCCAGTGAGCCGAGTAATTAGGTATAATGCATACGAAAGTAGTAATTTCCGGTATATTTATATTTAGGGGTGGATAAGTTTAAATATGAAAATGAACTTTTGTTTAATTCATAATTACTACAATATGAATTATTTACACAGTATTTGGCCTCATGGGCTTCTCTTGAGGTGAATTGGCCTGAAACATGTAAATTTCGATGCCAAGCTTGCCTGAGCTTCACATGAGGAACCTTTTTCCACAAAAGCACTTTTTTAGATTTAATCTAGATACAGTATTTTCAGAAAAAAACGGAAAAAAAATTGCTAGCTTGGTGCATGCCGAATTTGTTCCCACAATGGTAAATGTCCGCGCGGCGATATTTTTTCCGTTGTTTTCTGAAAAGACTGTTCTTCTTCTCACAAAGGGCCTAGCTATAGTAGTCCTTAATCAGATGCATCAAGCAAAAAAAAGTAAGCGAGGTTCCAAATAATAGATGACTTTACAGTTTGTCACGAACCTGGTCTCCATGTGCATATAGTGTGTGCGTTATATACAGTCTTACATGTCTTTGGGTGTGTGCTGTCTGTGCTGTTAATGCCCATACAAAAGCCTATCCTACATAGACGTTACCTCCTATACAGTCCTAGGTGGAAACTCAACACAGTTGAGACCCGCACTTTTATTTATTCGCGCGGCGCGGCTTTAGTAACCTCTTCATATCATGACCCTCAATCTGCATACAGGGCAGATCTAAAAATAACCCGAGTAATACCAACGGATCTATTATTAAAATAGATGTCCTTGTTGGTAATGTGATTTCCAGCAGATACTCACCATTGACTTCGTATAAAAAGTGCGAAAATTTCTTCAATTGCAAGGAAAGAGTCTCACACGAAAGTCATTCGCGCTACAAAGGCGTTCAAGTTCCAAGTACATACTTGACACGCTTCAATTGATCCGAAATCTGCTGCATCTTCCTTTAAATTCCCAAGATAAAGAAATCTTTCTTAAAGACTTCTTCTTCGATACATTGTATTACCTAAGCATAAGATTTGAGACGGTGTTCACATCATTACACTATCAGGCTCTGGTGCTCATTACAAATTGCAAAGCGGCTCCCCGTCTATCTCAGTCAACTATTCCTCGATTTACCCCGTGCAAACTTACCCGTTAGAAACTTGATACTCCAGAATCCTTGTCTAAAACGCTACTTCACGCCCGGAAGCTAAGTCCTGCAGATTTATACCTATACACAGTCTTGTCTTTGTTATCCATCTTCAGTGTGCTTTAAAGAAGAACCTAACTTCGGAAGAAGTGCACGTCAATAGACTGGAAACATACAAGTATCTGGAAAAAATATTCCAGCGCTACGTTCACAATATAGCTTTTGCTGAGCCTCAAGCCTTACGTGCCTCGCTACGTCAGGTGGGCGCGCGTGTCTTTTTTCTTTTTTCTGAGAGATTCAGATCGTGTTGATATCTATCATACATCACATCATTCAGATCACCATCCTGTTTGTCTTCACTTGAAACGATAATTCGATTTGCGGCACTTTGTTCATAATTCATACTGTAGATCAACGAAATTCTGGTTCGCGTCCGGCAATTCCTACCCCGTTGATCTCGTTCCATCGTGCTCACACCTCCAAGAGAACTATACTGTCCAGCTATACATGATGCAGAACGGAAGAACTATCAATAAAGTTTTCAACCAGGATTTTATTATCGACAGAAGATTCAAGATCACCAAAGAGTTGGGCCATGGCGCATATGGCATAGTGTGTTCTGCACAGTACGACGATGGGTCTGGCTCTTCGAATGGAAATGTGGTAGCCATTAAAAAGATCACGAATATTTTTTCGAAGAGAATATTATGCAAGCGAGCACTCAGGGAGATGAAGCTCTTGCAGTTCTTCAGAGGTCATAAGAATATTACTTGTTTGTACGACCTAGACATTGTCATTGATCCTGTCACCGGAGTCTTCAACGATATTTATCTTTATGAGGAGCTAATGGAGTGTGACATGCATCAAATAATACGCCTGGGCCAATCCCTCACAGACCTGCACTATCAGCTGTTCATTTATCAGATTCTTTGTGGCCTTAAGTATATTCACAGCGCAGATGTACTCCACCGAGACTTGAAGCCTGGAAATTTGCTTGTGAACGTTGAATGCGACTTGAAAATCTGTGATTTCGGATTAGCACGCGGGTTCTCCGAGGACGTTGAGCAAAATGCTGGCTTCATGACAGAGTATGTTGCTACCAGATGGTATCGGGCACCCGAGATCATGCTTTCATTTTCCAACTACACGAAAGCCATAGATATATGGTCTGTCGGATGCATTTTGGGGGAGCTTCTTGGTGGCAAGCCGCTATTTCGCGGTAAAGACTACGTCGATCAATTGAATCAAATATTGATGGTCTTGGGAACGCCAAAAGAGTCCGCCCTTACAAAAATTGGATCACCCCGCGCTCAGAACTACGTGAGATCTTTGCCGATCATGAGAAAGGTACACTACTCAGAGATACTACCAAATGCAAACCCGCTAGCGCTCGATTTGTTGGAAAAATTGCTTGCTTTTGATCCTCATGAGAGAGTCACAGTGGAAGAAGCTTTAGACCACCCATATCTTGCGGTGTGGCATGATCCCCAGGATGAGCCCGAAAGCAAGATAAAATTCGACTTTAAGACTTTTGAGACAGTGGATGACATGGAGTCCATGAAGAAATTGATTGTTGAAGAAGTCAAAAGCTTTAGGGAATTTGTGAGGAAGCCTATCAAAGAACAAAAGAGAATACAACTTGAATTACAACAGGAGCAGCAACAACAAGAGCTCAACCAAGCGCAGCTCCGAGTACAACAGGAACATGAAAGGCAACAGCAATATATCCAAGAACGGCAACAACAACTTCAGCAGCAGCAACTTCAACAGCAACATGATCATCAGCATTATCAAAACCATCAATTTTTAATGAACTCTAAGAGTGTTCCAGGCTCAGATTTCGATGCACAATTCACAGGCGTCTTGCCCTCAGTGACGCCCGGCTTAACTAGTGCTGGCCTCCTTATGAACCCCGATCAATTACAGAATGCTAGCACTTTACTGCACTATGACTCTATGCCCAAACCACAGGAGCTTGAAGAATTCTCACTATTGACGCAAAAAGGAAACCCACATTTTTCTCATTTGGAGGAAGAGTTGGGATATGGCATGGATGGAGGCGCGCATAATAATTAGCAGTTAAAAAGATATCATCGCTGCCGTATGGTCTAGGAACCTTATGAAAGATGTTCAGCCAACAAAGTGCTTGCTGCGCTGTATAGTCATTTACCAAAATATTTTTGTCTATCTATGAACTGATTTTGTACCGAAATATGTCCCCGCTTTTGCCAAAGACAAAAAAATTGTGAGAATCGCAATGATACCCTGAAATCTGCCCGTTTCTCACTAAGCTCGACAAATCCATCGTCATAATTGGAACATGCATAGAAGGGAGGTCCTTGTCATTGACCACACCATGGATGACACAAGGATATTTGGCCCTCGAGTCTTTTTTCTGCTTAGCGTAATGTTTTTTTAACCTCATTTCGTACAAAGACCTGTAAAGCGAGAAAACTATCTTAAGCTGTTCCTCTGTATTCTCCCGTGGAGCAGCTGTTTGAGAGTAAGGAGCGAGTAAGTTATTGATACCCAACTTGCTAAAGGATGCCTGGAAGGGACAATCATCGGAAAAGCTGAATGAACGACTTGCTTTGTGCATTTTGATTGCCCCTGTAATTGATTTTCCACGAGAGGACAATGATTGCAATTGCGGCGTCAGAGAGGATTCCGGGGGAAGCGATGGTCTTTTCACATTCGTGGTGAAATGACTCTTTTTGAGCCTGGGAAGAGACTTGTTATTAAACTCCCAAAAATTGACTTTCCCGTCACTTCCACTTGTGATCAAGTTGTAGGTTCCGGACACTGACCCATTCCGCGGACTAAATAATTGGACATCATCGACAAAAGAGACTTTCAGCACGATGTTTGAATGCCCTTTCAATCGACTGACTATGGCAATGTCTTTTATTGTCGGAGCGAAATAATATTCGGGAGCTGCTGCCCTAGGAAGATCAAACGAAGTCGGCGTTAAAGCATGAGCTAGAATGGATGCCAGCAGTTGAAAATTCGAGGAGTTAGAACTAGCGATCGTACCACTTCTTGATCTGCCTCCTTGATGAGTTTTGTTACCGGCATCTTTATGTAAAAGCGCGTTCACATTGTAAAAGCTCATTTTAAAAATCTCAACCAAGTCACCTTTACCGCACGAAACAAAAAATTTATTGTCAGGCGAAAAGTCGATATCTCTGACACCATCCTGGAAGTAATTTGAAACAATATCAGTGACGATTGGCATACTGTAAGCATTATTAGGTGTGTCATAGTTTTTGCCAAATGTAGCTATGAGATCAACAAATCGAATAAGCCCATCTTCCGAGGCAAAAGCTAAGATCATAGGCTTGTGAAAATTTTTTGCCAGACCTTGGTTGGGTATGGTACTCGCTATAGATGTGATTGGCTTGTGACTTATTTTAAAGTGGCCAACAAGATATGCTGCAGATGAGTCATCTTCTGTCAGCTTTTCACTCCATCCACTTAAATCAAACGGTTTGAAATAAGTTACAAATCTATCACTGCCCCTCACAGTTTTAACATAATGACCCTCCAGACTTTTAGGGGGCTCAGTAGGGTCGATTATAGTAACCTCACCTGTGGCGTATCCGGCTACCAATAAAAGTCCGTGAGTTGGATGTCTCACAGCGCAAAGGCTAGTCACCGCGTTTGCGCTTGATAGAAAGGTGGGCTGTATTGTGTTCCCAAAGTCGTCAAAATGCCGATATGTGAGGTCTTTTAGGTTTAACATGAAAATATTACCATTGCTCATGCCTAAAACCACGAGCAGGTGACTTGAGATGGTAACCATTGATGTCACCATGATGTGAGCACTCAACTGGATTCTCAATATCGGACGTTCAATGACTTTCGGATAAGGTGTGGAAATGGAGTGTACCAGACTCGAGCTGCCGCTAGAGGAATTAGCTGTAGGGATCGCTGATGATTGCTGCGGAAAGATTCGACCAATAGACTGAATGGTAGATGTGCAGGTGTAAGCTTGATCATCACTCACAGCAAATACGTTGAGTACATTCACATTGACGCTGACTAGTAGTTTAGTCATTCGCAGGGAAGAAACATCCGCAAGGTAGGACTTTTTGTCAAAGTCAAGAATCGAGGAAATCACCCGTGAATCATGGCTTGACAGTTTGATATTCTTGGAGCGCGAAAAATGTGCCTCAGTATCGGTTTCCGAGAGTATAGACTGCCACCACGTGTTTTGTGATGACTCTGAGCCTCCCATGCGCAAAAGTTTATTGAGACTACTAGTCATCTTGCTAAACGAATTTGTGAAGTCTGGATTGCACTCATGGGGCCCCGACAGGGGATCTAGAGCAATGACAGACGAAATACAGCCGGGATTTAGGTGCACCAAGCGAAACGGATCATGCAGAAGCGGATTCACGTTTGCTCCTATATGCTTGGCCCCATCCTGTTTATGGCCGGCGCCATCCGAGACCAATTTTGCGAAGAGACTTGTGTAATGGAGAGGTAACGGAACGTAAGTTGTCGACTCAAGATTTCTGTGCACGTCGTCTTGGAATGGCGGTCGTGAGACGTTCAAATATGTCAGATCTAGATGCGCCTTCACCGTGATAGGTCCATTCAGGCCAATTAAGGGCCAGGTAAAATTTTCAATCAGACGCAATTTGGAAGGGCTTAAACTGTCCACGAGCCGAAAATGGGTGTTGTCATCTAAAAACGGGAGTCCCGGACACACCGAGCCAAGGAACACAGCCAACGGTGTATTTTTTGAACACGCTGTCGGAATCTCTGTCATATTCGTTATCGCGTGAAGATTGGATTTCTCTATCGTGCCCTATGGGTATAGAAATGAATTTTTTTACTTAAATAAGCAAGTGTTTTCCAAACGCAGAGTTGAAAGAGTCGTCAATCAAGGCACTGGTTTGTTGAGCCCTGAGGAATCTACCAAGATGCCAGGTACTTCTCTTGGTTGAGAATCTGTGATTGTTTTTTATAAAGTCAGGATTGTTGTAAAAGGGTATTTTCATCAAACTAGATTACCCGTTTGTATAGGGAACGGCTCTGATTCAACCAACTATAATGGCACTTGCGCTTATGGTGCGGAATCTCACTTTGATTTCCTGCGGAACGCGGTGCACTTCGCGGAGGCGAGATCGGTGGTTTTCACCGTCAGCAAATACTGGTCAGCGCTCAAAGATGTCCCTCATTGATATTTTTCTTCCTCCCCCTACTGACTTGGAAACAAGCTAGAAAAAGAGCGCATTTGTTTTAGAAAATCGAGAAATATTATGTACTGCTAGTCCCAAAAGATAGTTTACAAAACACGAGAGCTTGTCTTATCTAACAAATTGACGCTTGCATATTAAATTCTGTCACGTGCCCCTGATTCATCGCGCACCCATTGACTCTCTACACACCTTTAAAAACCTACCTTCTTTATTCCAATTCATTCCTCCAAGTCTGCCACAATCCCCTCACGAACGACCAACTGCAAAGTATATCAAGCTTCTTGCATTCTTCACTCTGCATATGTTACCCTGAGTAGATTTTGCTGTCTTCATCATGGAAAAGACCACACAAGGCGCTTGGTCAAAAGCCTTACATAAACCGATTTTGGGCTTCTTTCTTGCAGGCGATTACATAGTCTCAAGAAATATGGCTTTAGAATATGGATCTGATAGGAACTCACAGAAAAAGTTCAAGGGTCTTAACGAAGTCACATTGCCCTTGATACAAGACTCCAGCAAACCCTTTGAGCTCCACGTTTTTGCCAAGACAGTTCCACTCAGAGCACAGTACCTTTGAAGCTTCTCGCAAAACTAGTAACAGTCTCATCATCCAATTGCGACTTTCACCAGCCAATCTTTCTTTCATGGATTAATCTATGGAATTTATCATCATTTGTCATGCATATAAGAGTCACAGTATTTCCCCCCGCGCTCCTGGACAGTGCGACATTTGTCGGCGGCAAGCACACTTCCAGTCAAAATTTTTCTATCGCACTCCTTCAGAAACCCCCTTAATCGGAGCAAGGGATACCACAAGTTCGTCACATAATCCGCAGAGGATCGCTTCTTTTTTTTGGGCATCTCATCAAACAAAGGGTCAATCAAATAAGTGACACCGATTTCGAGGACTGGCCACGAACACAGAAAGACATTAGCGACTGGTTTTCTTTGTTGTGTTGATTCAGCGCCACGCACACCCGCAGAGAGCGACATTTTTTCTTTGTCGTTCAGCGCGCACACAACGAAGTAAGCTGAGCTGCACGTCTGGGGCACTCACGACCATCATAGGGCGATCAATTTCCCTTTCTACGGGTCATAGAGGGAAAAGCCTGTTGTCATTAATCAGTGCTTCGGCACTATTGAAGAATGGCCGTTCTTTCATCCAAAGCTGCCGGTGCTGGGAAGGCTGCGGCTGGCGCAAGATTCCGTCAGCGGAAAATCTCGGTGAAGATATCGTTGCCCATCTACAATGGAAACGAGATTTCAGCTACGGATCAAGATTTGGAGCCTTCGCAACTTCATCATCTTAATGCCGCAGCCCAACAATCTCGTGAACTACATAAAGTGGAGACCGGTGTTGACAAGAATGAAGAAGATGAGGTCCATTTGCAGCAGGTAATACACGCTGCCCAGCGCGTCTTGCTAGGCTCAAATAAAGAGACAGAAAGGGGAAAGGAGCTGTCATCTGTATATATTCCTACTCCTGATGCTTCCAAGATATGGCCAGATGCGAAAAAGTATTACTCCGATGAGTTGTTTGTCGAGCCAGAGTCTTACATCAAATTCAGTGCAACAGTTGAAGATACCCTTGGCATTGAATACAACATGGACGAGGTCGACGAGAAGTTCTTCGAGGAAGTTTTAAGCACCCATTACCCCAAGGCAACGATACAGAAAGATTTGAAAATTTCGAATGAAGTTGAAAAAGTGCTCACCGAGGCGGCAGACTCAAAAAGATGCACCGTGCTCGAATTCGAGGCTATTTGCGATAAATTTGAAAAAAAGATCGAAGAACGTCAACCATTTTTATCTATGGATCCATCGAATATACTTCTGTTCGCTGAAATATCATCCTTGATCATCGACGAGTTTAACTCAGGCACAACCTCCAAATTTATGGGTGGTCAAATTGGAGTAGATCAGAAGTATATCTCGACTTCAACTCTCAAGGAAAATTTGTCGAAGGAGCTTGGTTTCCTGCCATTTGTAACCTCATTTGACAAAAATCAAAAAACGACAAACGGTACACGCTCTATACCAGAACTATTGAAGCTTTTTGGCGAACCTATTTACATTCATTGGAGAGAAAGGAAATTGGCCCGGAAGGGAAAATCGATCACGCCAGCTCTCAAATTCGAAGATCCGAATGCAAACGAAAAGGATAACGATAACGATCCTTATGTTTGCTTCCGTAGACGTGAGTTTAGACAGGCTAGAAAAACCAGAAGAGCTGATAATTTGGGCGCTGAGAGAATCAGAATGTTGCAAAAGTCCTTACGAAGCGCGAGGGACATTGTTTTTGATGTTTGTAAAAGGGAAATGCTCAAGCTCGAAGCATGGGAAGCTGATCACGAGATTTTCAGACTTCGCATGAATGCGAAAGGCATGAAACGGTCCGTGGGGATCAAGGGTGATGATCACCTTTTCTACCCTCATAAGCGCAAAAAGATTTTGAGAATTGAACAGGACGATGAAGATGAGGTAGACATAGCGCGGTCTAAAAAGGAAAAGAAAAAAAATCAAGAGTCCTCTTCCTTTCCTCACTCCAAAGATGCTGGGAATCTCACAAATCAAGTTCAACCAGAAGCCTCTTCCACTCAGCTCTACGTCAAATTGCCGCCCTCTAAGATACCCGATATGGACTTGGTAACAGTGTCTTGTGTGATAAATGAGAAAACCGAAGCTATCAAGCGGGCGGTCGTGGAAAAGTTGAAAAAGAGGAATGAGCATGATAAAGGATTCGTGAATATAACTTACGACCCGCACCAGCCATTTTTCAATATCTCGACTAACAGAGGAAACAAACTTTTGGAGCTTAATCACATCCCATATTCCTCGATTGCTTCAAGCCACATCCATCAATTCAACACTACTAATGTGATACGAGACGAGCTTTCAAAAGTATTGGATGATGATTCGAAGCCTTTTCCCGGAATGAAGTCATTCAGTGGGTCCAGCGGCGAGCTTGTACCGTCTAAAGGTTTTCCGCAACTACATTCTTTGCTTACACACCATCTTAGTAAGAGAATCGATGACTCATCCAATTACGTGTCTCGATTGCTTTCGAGCGTGGTGAAAAATGATTTCAGTTCGTACACGAATGGTTTTGGAAAAGAAAAGAATGTTAGTGATGATACTGAGAGGTCAAATGCATCAGAGCCAATTTTTAGACTACGGAAACGTATAGGAAGGTCGAATCAAAGCTTTGTTGACAGGCGTGGGCTTTTTAAGCGGCCGACGGAGGAGATTAACGGGAGGCTTGGATCCAAAGGCAATGAAGCGGAACCGCTCCCCGAGGATCCTGACTTTTTCGTTACAACTACTGAAAAGAAACATCGCAGGGATGCATATCACAACAAAAGGGACATTGTCTCACGTATGGATTCAAGGTGGAAATTTGACGATGACTACTCTGGGTATGAAAGAGGGATGCTCGAGCCGTTCAGTTTAAGCCCCTCGGAGCTCAACTCAATAAGTGACGACACGCAGTCAATTCGCTTTGGCTCTATGCTTCTTTCCAAGTCCTACGATTTGTTGAGAGAAAGTGCTCATCAAAGACAAGTGCTCATGCAGCAAGCTAAAATAAGGGCATTGCAACATCATCAAGTGCAGAGAAGTCAGCCTCAAATGCCGATGCAGTCCATCAGTAGTGGATGTCAGCAATCAGCCAGCAATGGCGTGTCAAGCAACGGATCAGGGAGCAAAACCGTTAACGGAAGCTCTGGAGTTGCGTTACCGCTCAATAATCTTTATCGAAAACCTCTTCCACAGGGGGCTTATGCGAGTAGCAACAGCAAGCTCGGAAGCAGCGTGAGCCGAGCACATGCTTCATACAACGCTCAGCAACTACTGGCCATACAACAGTTCAAGAATCATAACCAGCAAAATAATAATTTGCCGAGCCCTTTCCCCCAAAAGAAAAGCTCTTCTTCAAACGGAGCGTCCCGGACAAGCGCGGCATCTGCAGCTCCTAAGACTGCGCAACATCTTTCCAGCAATTTGAAAAGTGCAGAAAATCTCACCAAATAGCATCATAACCGCCTCTAGATGAGGACGGCATGTACCATAGCAACTATAAACAATGTAAGCCACAATTTGTAGCACGAATATCCATAAGCCTATCAGGACGAAAACCTAGAAAACCCAATTCCTTTTGATACGAGTCATATAAGTCCCGATTGAAATGTCAAAAGTAATTGTGTTTGGATCCCACGGAAAAGTAGGACAGAAACTCATCAAATTGCTTGCTGCTCAAACTGACAAATATCAAACGACTGCTGTCATCAGAAACTCCAAGCAAGATGAAACAATCAAAAACATTTGTCAGGCCACAAAAAACGTTTCCACAACAGAGCTTGATCTCGGCAACAGTTCCGTACAAAAACTTGCAAAGACAATTGAAGGCCACAACGCTGTGGTATTGACCGTGGGTTCTCGGGGAAAAGGTTTACTCAAGGTTGATTTAGACGGTGTGGTGAAAGCGTTCGAGGCTGCAGTCCAAGCGAAAGTGAGAAGATTAGTATTGGTCAGTGCAATTTATGCTTTTGACCGTGAATTTGGTGAAGCCTCGCCACTCAGAGATTACTACATTGCAAAACATTATGCGGACAGGATCTTGCAAAATGAATTTAGAGTTTCGTTGGACTTCACCATTTTAAGGCCCACGCGCTTAACTGACGGAGAAGGGATCGGCAAGATTGCCATTTTAACAGGGGAAAAAGATTTGGGACACATTGATCGCCAAGATGTAGCACAAGTCATTTTCGAAGTTTTGGATAAGAAGAGCACATATGGTAGAGCATACGACATAAAGGCTGGTGACTTGGAAATTAGCTCCGAAAAGACTTGGGCTTGAGGTTGGAAGTATTTGAGTGCTTATCCTTCAAAATTTCTTAGCTACGAAGACTGCAATGTAAAGCACTATAGACCACCCCCTTTGTACTGCTTTGAGTTTCTGTGTTTTGATCCTTTTAAAATAAACCCTCGATTTCGCCCTCATCGTTGACCTCAACGTTCATATATCCCGCGTGTGTGGGTAAGCCCGGAATTGTCATGATCTCTGCAGCCAAAGCGTACAAGTAACCAGCACCAGCACTACACCTCACTTCTCTAATCGGAACAGTGAAACCAGAAGGCACACCTTTCAAGCTAGGGTCATGCGATAAAGAGTACTGTGTTTTGGCAATGCAAATGGGCAACTTGTCGTAGCCTTGACGAGTATAGGTCTCAATTTGTTTCTTGGCCAAGGGAGACAATTCGATATCCGCAGCACCGTACATCTTTGAGGCAATCGCAGTCAACTTTTGCTCCACTGAATCCTCAACATTATATAAGAAAGTTTGCTCGGTCGCCGTGGCCTGGAGAACTGCCTTAGAAACAGCTTCAGCCAATTGCAAAGAACCAGAGCCGCCCTGGGCCCAGTGGTTCGATGGGACAGCGAAATCAGCACCTGCCTTAAGTGCCTCTTCCTTAATTACACGAAGTTCGTTCTTCGTGTCGGTCTCAAACTCATTGATGGCCACCACAACAGGTACATTATATTGCTTGATGTTGGCAATCTGCTTGGCCATGTTCGCACATCCAGTTCTCAAATATTCCAAGTTCTCTGTAGTGTACTCAGCAGGTAGTTCTTGTCCTGGCTTGACGTCTGGGGCCCCGCCGTGCAACTTCAAAGCCCGGGAAGTGGCCACAAGCACGACCGTGTCGGGAGAAATGCCCAGAGCACGGCACTTGATGTTGAAGAAACGTTCTCCACCCATCGTAAAGTCGAAACCAGCTTCGGTGATGACAAAACCTTTCTTGCCGTTGTTTGTGGCATTTGACGGCGAGGTCAATTTCAAAGCCAAGCGATCAGCAATGACTGAAGATGCTCCGATGGAGATGTTAGCGAAGGGACCAGCGTGTACGAAAACAGGTGTTCCTTCAAGGGTCTGCATCATGTTGGGCTTGATCGCGTCTTTCAAAAGCGCGGTAATTGCTCCAGCACAGCCAACATCCTCAGCAGTGATGGCCACACCGGTTTCTTTCTGCGTACCAACGACAAGACGGCCAACTCTTTCTCTCAAGTCCTTAAGGGATGTGGACAAAGCCAAAATAGCCATGATTTCTGATGCGACAGTAATATCAAATCCAGACACACGTGAAGGGAATTTTGAAGCTTCGTTCTTGCCTTGACCAAGAGTGATCTCACGGACAAAACGGTCATTACAGTCAACAACACGCTTGATGGTGATGGAGTCTGGGTCAATATTTAGCATCGCAAACTTCTCTATCTCCTCTTTCGTCAAATCGTCTGGGTTGGTCTTGTTGATGCCCAATTTTTCCAAACGAGCCAACATCTGTCGGGTGAACTTGCGTACGCCCTTTTTGGCTGGTACCAATCTCTTGTAGAAACCACTGACGGTCTTGCTCGTGTGTTCGTGGAACATACGTGTGTCAACAGCGGCACATAACAAGTTCTGTGCGGCGGAGATGGCATGGATATCTCCAGTCAAATGCATATTGAACTCATCCATAGGGATAACCTGCGCGTAACCGCCACCAGCAGCACCGCCCTTGACACCAAAAGTGGGGCCCATAGATGGCTGACGCACATTTGCGATAGAGTTGAAGCCTAAATGGGCACCGAGCGCTTGAGTCAAACCGATCGTGGTGGTAGATTTGCCCTCGCCCAATGGTGTAGGGGTTATACCAGCAACCAAGACGTAGTGGCCGCGGTCTGACTTTGAGCCCTCCAGGTCCTCATCCAAACGCTCGATGACGAGATGTGGGTCTACCTTGGCCTTGTAGTGTCCGTAGGGTTCGAGCTCGCGCTCCAAGAGCCCAAGCTCCTGAGCGACTTTGGTGATCTTCTTTGGCTTTTGAGCACGGGAGATGGCTATGTCCAGGGGCACAGGGGTCAATGGCTTGAGTGGTAAGGGTTCAAACTTGTGATCGTGTGCTTTCTTGTAAGAGTGGATGGCAGCGTCATAGACGTTGGAACAGAGCATGGCCACAGTCATAGGACCGACTCCACCAGGGACAGGCGTGAGGAAAGAAGCCTTGCCGACGACATCGTCAAAGTCAACGTCTCCTACGAGCTTTCTGCCATTTTTCGCAGAAGGATCTTCCTTGTAGTTGATACCCACATCGATGACAACAGCACCGTCTTTTATCCAGTCACCTTTGACAAATTCGGGGATACCGACCGCAGCGACAACGATATCGGCTTGGCGAAGAATTGATGGTAAGTCCAATGTGTAGCGATGGCAGATGGTGACGGTACAGTCCTCGTTTCTCAACATCGCAGCTACCGGAGTGCCGACGATGTCCGAACGGCCAATAACGACTGCATTCTTCCCACGTAACTGGATACCAGTGGTCTTGATCAATTCCATGATACCGTTGGGTGTGCATGGCTTGAACATAGGGTTTCCACCTCTCTTGGAAAGCTCTCCTGCATTATAGCGATCAAAGCCGTCAACGTCTTTCTCTGTGACGACAGAGTTGGTCACCAAAGTCTCGTCAATGTGCTTGGGCAAAGGGAGCTGGATCAAGATTCCGTGCACCTTGGGGTCCTTGTTTAAGCGATCGATTTCTTCAAGCAATGCCTCCTCGCTTAATTCTGCGTCAAACTTTAATAAGTTGGACTTGATATTGGCAGACTTGGCAGCTTTGAGTTTGGACCTCACGTACGCAGAAGAGTCCGGCCTGTCACCAACCTGGATGATGGTGAGCTGAGGCTTGTAGCGAAGCTGCTCAAAGTCAACCTCTGCATTTGAAAGAGGTAAATCCAAACCAGGGTATTGTGACTTGTTGTATTCAACAACCTTCTGTGCAATTTGTTGCTTGATCGTATTGGCCAATTTTGTTCCGGACACGATGTTGGCGTTGAAGAGACGAGTATTGGTATGTAACCTTTTTATGGCAGCCTGATAGGCCCTGGCACTTCTTAACATTTTGTGCTTTGCAAATGTGAAGCTTCGAGCGAAAGTGATTGATCTTTGATTATGCAATATCCGCCTTTCAAGCCGCTACCTAATTGAATTCTTGGAAAATAATGCCCAGCTGTCAAAAGTGCCGCTTGTATGCCGAACCTCGATGAGTGGCACCCGCTGGTAGCTAGTGTGAAAATTTTGTTCTTCGGAAAAAAAACTGCCGGTTATAAATGACTCACCTTTTTCCGCGAGGCATTTGCCCTAACATGGCCCGTTTAAGTGCAGGCTCGAGTGATAAATCGCTGTGATAAATTCTGAGAAAAGAAGCAGGAAATTGAGCTTGAATTGATGCATCGCATCAAATAGATAAAGCCACCCATGTCACACACTTCAGCTTTCAGGCACCAGGGATAACATTGCATATGCTGGCTCTGACTCGGTCGCGAGCCAGTCTAAAACGCAGTCAGAAGGGCGCGAAGTGCCGAACGCAGTCACTCGGTGACACCTCGCATACGACGATGAGAAAAGAAGTGCATCTGTTCCACGCAAAAAACACATAGAAATTAAGTATTTTCTCGTAGTATTGCAAAGTACGATGCACTCAATTGTTTGAATATATACCCTTGAATGTCTTGGGCCAATTGGTGTGAAAATCAATCTAGGAAGGGGCGAGTGCAAGAGGGCTCGTCAGATGTCTAAAGCCGAGTCGCCTGTCGACTTGCCTCCATTGAAGATGCATATGATTGATTTTTTTATTGCAAGCTAATTCATCCTTTATTTGATCAACTCTTTTTCCTTGCAGATATATACATACTTGAAGATTAACTACTGTGTGTACTAAATTTCTTGCTCTTCCAGGAGCGACTGGATCCGATAATAGTCGAAGATGAATGGTGAGTGAATTCCGATACTACCAATTCATCCATATGAGGGCTAGCAGAGCCTTAATCTGTGGCATCTGCATTCTCAATTTTGCTTTTCCGGATCGTTTTTGCCCTCAATTGACTCAACATTGCTTGCGCTCTGAGCATCACCACGTCAAATTGCTCCGGTTTAGCCTCTTGTGTTGTCGGCTCGTTCGTTTTCTTGCGAGTCGTCATTCTTCTTCTCAATGTTTTAACACTTTCGTATTCTTTTGACGACCTTTCTCTTCTAAGAACCAAGTCATTTTCGGTAGCAATGGAGTTTTCCATCGAATAGGAGTATAGCGACCTCAGCCCCACGTAAGACAGTCCTTTTGCATTGCGGCGCAATTTATAATCTCCAAGCATTGGTGATTGATACTTTAATCTGCGAAGCAATTCGTCAATGCTTTCCGGACTGCTATTTTCTTTTTCATTTTCCCCCTCCGAGTAAACGTATGCGTCGCCCTCGTCGTCATCTTCGTCCTCATTAGAGTTAAAATCTTCACACATGCCTCGCTTGCCACGTTCTTCTCTATTAGCATTTTCTAGTCTGGTTTGACGATTGGCATTGGTTCGTTGGTTCTCTGTCTTCTCTATCATCTGCTTCTTTTGCTCATACACTCTCTCATCCTCTTCTTTCTGAACGTTTTCTGTGTGCACCTTCTTGAACTCCAGAACAAAGTTGGAGAATTTACCAAAGAAGGAATTTTTACTGTGAGAGTCAGATGGGTTTTCTCCAAAATAGTCCATCACCTGGCAATACAATGCAATCGTGCGGTCTTTTTTTGTATCAACAAGAAATACTTTTTGTTCCGCTTTCTCCAAAGGGGCTTTGATCTCCTCCAAGATGCGATCTTTCGGGTGAAAATGACAGCTCTCACTCAAGTTTCCTTTAGTTATAGACGTGGCCACATTCAAGACATTTGTCTTAAACTCCACACAGTCTGCTTCCAACTGCTCGATTGCAATCCTCAGTGTATGATTCAAAACGCTTAACTCATCCACAAAAGAGCCAAACTCTGCGAAGTTGTTGCGCACTATCTTTTCGATATAATGCAAAAATGTCAGAGAGTTCGAGTCATCCTTCATGAATCTCAATCTTTGTAAGATATCAATCTTAAAACCCATGGCTTGTTTCGATGAATCATTCATGAAATTTCCCACCGATCTAATAAGAGCCAAAACTTGTTTCAAGTTTTCGCTCAGTTGAATGCAACTCGCGCCTCTATGAACCATATCCAACTTTTGAAGCAAGTCACTCGAATCTTTCTTGAATGAGTGAAGTATGAGCAAGGCACGCGATCTAGATTTCCAATACTTTCTCATGTTAAATATCTCCAAGAATATGCGATCTGCCCGTTCTAAGTTCTCAGACGATTGAAGGGGTGTGTTTTCTGGGCGAGAATAGTCTTGTGCATATGGCAGAAACGCCCTTGTCACGGAATCTGGGATTTCGTTTAATGCATCACTATTGAAAAATTCTAAAACACTGACGTTTTCTGTGATTGATGGATCACACAGAAGAATCTTTTCCGTCAATTCATCGACCGTCAAATTGCTGAACATGTGCAAGTTGATCCCGAACTGCTGAGCTAGGTCCCTTGGAAGAAGAGAAACTTTTTGAGATCCCTTTGCCAGGAGGTGATCTGCCTTGGTCTTCACTCTAATTACAGATGTTTTGGCGACAAATGCCTTTTCAAACTCTTGCAAAACTCCCTTCAGGTGTATATCATTAATGATCTCTGTACTGGGAATGCTGTTCCAAAAGGTTTTATCAATGTTTTCGATTTTATTCCAATGCATTTGCTTGAGTTTGATTTTGGGCTTAATTTGCTTTTCGAAGGAAATGTCATGCAAAATGTCGACGCTTGTTCGCCTCCCCGGGGATTCGTCAGTATCTAACACATCGGTCAGATTTGCCCCGTGGAGTCGACTGTGAGCATCATACACTTCCGATAATAATGGAAGCGGCGGAGGTGGTGGTGGTTGTCGTGTCACCGCATTCAGTTTCTCGGTCTGTTTTGAATTCTTCGTGAGCAATGACGGTAGAGGTGGTGGAGCCGGTGGTAGTGATTGCTCTTTTATTTTGAGCCCTTGAGCTAGCATCAGCGGTAGCGGCGGCGGCGGCGGTGGTGGTCGTGATGCTGAAAAGCGTGTAGCGGCGCCGGCAATTTTACTTTTCAGCGATGCTGTTTTGGAGAGACCTGTTTCGGCCACCAGTTCTGGTGAAGGAAGGTTGGATGTACGAAGGAACAGAGGCAAGGGAGGTGGTGGGTTAATTGACAGTGGCAATTGGTGGTTTTCGAGAGCTTGCTCTTGATAAGTGCCCTCCTCATACTCGGGTTTCAGGGGTGACTGCCCTGTCTCTCTTGGGAGCACTAAGGTTTCCTTCATGGTATGAGCAGCTTGCATTGACTGGTCAACCGTGGCTGTTGAACCACCATATGAGCAGGCCGGTTCTAAGTTTTCAACGTCGCGATCTGGTTCCTGCTCTTTCGGTCGAGAACTCTTTACAGACTTTGAGTTTTCCTTGCACTCGACTTTCGTGGCATTCGAATTAGCTGTATCCTCTCCTTTCACTGAATTTATAGGTTCACATACACCTGGATATGGCTGTTCACTGATCAAATTTTTACTGACCTGATCATTTGAGCGATTTCGAAGCTCGAGCTCGTCAACAACTAGATGCCCGCTTAGGCCATCAACCTTTGAAGAAGTTTCAACAAGATGCTTTTTCACTTCCAGATGCTTCAAAAGGGTTGGCTTTCGAATCTTTTTCACCTGACTTAATTCCCGTTTTCTCGAATGTATGATCAATTCAAGCTCCTCTTTCTCACGCCTAAGACGCTCAATCTCCAGCTTCTCTTTGCTGATTTCGGCAACATACGACATTGCAGAGAAACGATGATCGTTTACCGAGCCACTTAGATTTGAGTAGCTAGGTTGAGCTGCTTTCAAGTCTTCAATTGTCTTCCTTAACATGACGGTTTCCATCACCGCTCTCCTGGCCATTTCGTCAGTTTCCATGCGGTCCATCAACCGCTCCACCGAAATGCAAACAACAGAATCCGGATCGAAATTGATATTCGAGTCTGACAAAGTGTGATCTAGAATGGCCTCAATTAAAACAAAAACCTTTTGGGCTTCCTTTGGAGGCCGGGAGTATTCAAGACGTGCCAATCTTTTGACAATAGAGCTGACATGAACCGATGTTGGGTCTTGATGCACAACCGCTTTGGGATTATGGTCATATGCCCCTATTTTTAGCCTTGAACAAATATCACCAAGCGTGCGCATTTCATTCTCTTTTTGATAATCCCCAATTTGATTATTAGTCATAAATTTTGAGTATTCATTATTTTCTGAAATCTCATACTCCTGAATTTGCTGGTTGATATTCTCATCTTTCATGGCTTCGAGCTTATCAAAGATTATAGGCAATCTAGAATCAATCAAGTCCTTCCGCGTAAGGACCCGATCAGTGATAGTGTCGCGTGTATGTATGAGCAGGTTTATCAAGATCAAAGTCGTGAGAACATAGTTCTTGAAGTTAAGCTCATTGCTGCTCTTTTGGCTGGCTGTCAAATTGAAATGCTGGTCAATTGCTGTTTCGAAAACGTTGAGCCAAGGCTGAAACTTCACGAAGTCGCCCATAGCATCTTGAAGCGCAATGAATCCTTCCATGATATGAGGAAAGTAGTCTTGCTTGGAACTATGTATCAAATAGACCAACAATTCAGTCACCAAAAGTCTAGTGGTAGAGCTGGGTGATAATAGAGAATGCATGATTGCACCAATCACCAAAATTTCAGCCTTGGCACAAGTCCGAGATCCAATTGAACCCTCATCATCGCTTCTAAACACGCGTGAAGTTTCTCCTTCTGCTTCTCTTCGATCGGTAGATAGAAGCACCTTGAGTGCATGGCATATATATTGTTCCCTGAGAATATCATCGTTAGACTTTATACTCCTTTTGTTAATGCGTTGTAAGATCACTGATAGAGCTGTCACTCCCTGTGCGTCTTGGAAATTATAGAGCCATAATCTGCTTCCTTTGCTTTCGAGCCTTTTCATCAATTTGCGGTACTCCTTCAACGTCAACTTGTTTGCCATAATTCGCGAAACATACCAGCTAGGTGACCCTTCATTGATTCTGAGCTTTTTCGACAAGGCGCTTAGTGTTCCCAAATCAGAATGTGATTGGTCACCCATGAAAGAGCTGCCGATACTTCGAGTAAAAGATGCACTTTTGTGAAGAAGTCTCGAAGAACTTCGTTTGAGGGTTGTAGTTGGCCGGGCCTCTTGAGAATGAAAGGCGGGGCTATTAGGTGGTTTGACCTGCTTCTGAGATACAGAAATTTGTGAGGTTGATTTCAAAAGGTCAAACTCAGGATTAGTCTCATTTTCACTTAAGAGAAGTTCCCATTTCCTTTTATGTGATATGCTCTGAAAAGCCTGCTGTGGAAACACACGAGATGCCAAGAGTTTCTTAAAGAGGGCATCCACAACATGAGGCTCGGGCATCGAATTGACATTTGCATTCACAGTCTCGAAAGAATGTAGTGTGCTATTAGAGTGTGGTTTTTTTCCTGCTGCAGAGTCAGGCAAGCGAGTGGACACATCCCTCCGTAAGTTTATAAGCTTTGGCTTTGAACTTTCTCCCGAGGTAGTTGTGGTAATTTTGAGATACGGAGGGCCCAATGCACTCATTTCTAGAGTGGGCAGGAGAGATGAAGCAGCAGGGGCGGCATGATGACCAACTGGTTCGCTTTGCAAACACTCGGAACTCCAGGTGACCTTATTTAACGGCAGTGCATGTATGCGAGAGCTTTTGGGGTCGAGAGAGCCAAAACTCCCGATGCTGCCATTGGCTGATGCTTGGTACAAGTCGAATGCTGCTGAGTCATGTGGCTCCATCTCTGGCGAGTCCTGAGAAGAGTAGGTTCCGCGTAAGAGCAGCTGTAGTTGAAAATTGTGGTGTTGTGCCAAGTCCTCTCTCACGCTGTGATTTTCAGAGCTAGAAGACGGTATTTTAGCCGAATTATGCGAGGACATCGATCCTGATTCAGACACGAGCGGAACGAGAGAAGGGCCGCGATACGGTAGCATTTTCATGCGTGTTGGTTCAGACAAACCGGACACAGAATCGTACCCGATAGCTTGAAAGTAATCCTTTGCAATATCGTCGGAGGAATTCTGCGGCTGCTCTGTGGTTCCGGGAGTTGGCTTGTCTGCCGATAACGCTGGTTTCGCGGTGGCCTTCTGAGTCTTGCCCGTCATCTTATGTAGGCCTTTGGTGATGATATTTCGCTGCTTTGGCAGAGGATCTAGCCCCAACACAAGGGCAGAATCATGTGCCATTATTTGATGCTTGTGTTTCTCGCGATCTGTTTGTGTGTTGTATGATGTGCTTGCGAAATCGGCCTCTGTGTACAAGGAAAGAGATGGGAAACGAGCACCTGATCTGGACCCCGCGTCTGGAAGCGACAATAGGAGAAGAGGCTAGCCCACTTTCACTGACTAAAATCATAAAAAAGAAGCCAAAAGAACGGAACTTTCGGGAAGGGATTTATTATATAGTACCGGCAACACTAAAGAATCAATGAAAAGGCACTAAATCGTCATATTTAGGCCGGGGGCTTCGTCTCTACGCTGGCCTGCAAAGTCTGGTTTTGCGCGGGCTGTCGCGTAAACATACCGGTTCGTTTCTCCCTTGATTCTCGCCTTAAGTAAACTCAACATGGGAACGTTGAATACATGGGAACGTTGAATGAGTATTCACTCTTGTCGCCAAATTGAGTGACTTTTTTGTGAATTTACCATAAGTCATTGCATATCTATGAAAAGATGCTTGTTTAGAACGTCAGGAGGCCACTCTCTTCAAGCCGCCAGGCTTTGCCTGCCTTGAACGGAGAAACATAGTCTCACTTACACCTAGCCTACCTTGTCTCGAAGTAATTTGGCGAATCGATCGTTTCCAGCATGCACACCGCGGCCGTGTTTCGAGGGTGCTTTGCTCCAGGTCCCAGACGTGTCTCGCCAGTTAGTTATTTTTTCCCATGCTACACGCCCCGCGCTCGCGCTCGCACCCCAACCGCGTCATTTCTGTTTCCATCTCCCGGCCCTAGGATTCAACGACGACCCCTGAAACTCGTTCCTGACAAAAATCTTATTTGGGGCTCGACTAGAACTTATCGTTTTCCTTACCTTCTTGACCTTTTCTACCCTTAAGCAACTCTTATGTCGTCCTATAGATCACGAAAATCACAACCCAGGCAAAAGCTGATTTCGAGCTTTTTCCTCCCCGTGTCAGCACCTACCCCAAGCCCGCGAGCGCCTCCCACCACCGCGAAGAACCCTATTGTTGTGAGCGACAACACAACACCTGCCAAAGTACCAAAGCTTTTTAGACCCCAGAGTACTTTTGTGCAAAATACGCAAGGCCGGTCATCTTTTGAAGAGCCCGCGAGCTCAGACACCTCATTCGTGTCCCCAGATGTTGATAACTTTCGCAATCCTGTTCTCAAGAGTTTGGTTGGAAAGGCTGCCGGTCTGCCCACCAGGCTTTCTTCTCAAAATGGTTCGAGCACAGACTTATTTGTTGTCTCTGATCTGGAGGACGGAAAGGAGAATGTCAGACCCACCACGCAGGAGATAACGCCTACATTCGGCCCGCGGCCCACACTCAAAAGAGCAGCGACATCTAGCTCGTTCGATCTCTTCAGGCCCAAAAAACTCTGGAGAAAACTGCCAGCGCCGCTGACTCCGCCGCCATCGTCTTTGACTAATACTCGTGTCAGCTTGAGTGAAGCACAGTTGGAAGTTATTGACGCCGTGGTAAATCGACGTGAGAATGTGTTTTTTACAGGGTCTGCAGGAACAGGTAAATCCGTGGTTTTGAGACAATTAGTAGGAGAGTTGTACCGCTTACACGGACAGAGCACAGTAGGCGTGACCGCGTCAACGGGTTTGGCGGCTTGCAATATTAATGGCCAAACAGTTCACAAATTTTTGGGCATTGGCCTTGGAACTGGGAGTCCGACAGATTTGGCAAACAAAATCAAGAAGAATCCCATTACCAAAAAAAAATGGACGACCCTCAAAGTTTTGCTTATTGATGAGATTCTGATGATTGATGGAAGGCTCTTCACAAAAATAGATGAAATTGCGAAGTTGATCAGGAACAAGAATACGCCATTTGGTGGAATACAGGTAGTTTGTTCTGGTGACTTCTTTCAACTTCCTCCGGTTGATACGGAAGGGAAAAGTCAATATTGCTTTGACAGTCCATCATGGAAAACTGCGATGAAACACACCATGGTGTTAAAAAAGGTGTTTCGTCAAGAAGGCGACAATCAGTTGATTGACATGCTCAATTCATTGAGAGAGGGTACGTTTTCTCAAGAGCTGTTGCGCTTGATTCATCTGTTGAAGCGGAAAGTCGAATACACAGATGGGATAGAGCCTACTGAGCTATTCCCCACAAGGATTGAGGTAAAGCGCGCCAACGAGTTCAGATTACTGCGGTTACAAGGTGATTCCTTCACTTTTATCGCAAAGGACAATGATAGTAGTCCACAACTGAAGAAGCTATTCGAGAACTTAATGTGCGAGGAGAAACTCACGTTGAAGAAAGGCGCACAGGTGATGTATTTGAAAAATCACCCAGATAACACCGTCGTCAACGGCTCAATTGGAAGGGTCGTCGCTTTTTTGCCCGAGCTGATTTTTGCTGGCTTTTTCACTTTATTTCTGCCCATTGAGTTCATCAATCCAGTCCCGGAATTTGTTCAAATGGTTGAAATTCTCTCTGACGCGATTGGGCAGAGCTCACTTTCTGTAGACAAAAGAAATGTCTTCGAATCTCTTTCTGAACGAAGGAAACAGAAACTTGCTCCTTTGATACTGGAGGCTTTTGGTATGTCGAAAGATCTGGGTTTAATGCCAGTTGTCGTATTCAAAACGAACAAAGAGTCAACTTTGATGCTCGTACGGCGAGAAGAGTTTTCTGTTGACCAAGGTAGGAACTTCAGGTCAAATTCTTCAATGCCGGAAACATTAGTGAGAGAACAAGTCCCACTTGTTTTGGCATGGGCCATGTCCATTCATAAGTCGCAGGGCCAGTCGATTGATCGTCTACGGGTGGACCTCAGGCGTACTTTTGAAAAAGGTCAAATATATGTCGCCCTCTCTCGAGCCACCAATAAGGAACAACTAGAGGTGTACAACTTTGACCATCTGCGTATAATTGTGTCTAAGGAAGTGCAGGACTTTTATAAATCCTTGAGAGTTGTGGGAGAGTAATATTATCTTATACTTTAAAAGAGATCCCGATTTGATCGTGGCTTTAGGGTCTGAGACTTTGCAAGTCCGATGAGAAAAATCTATAGGAAGCTGATATGCAAAATGAAGTATTGGTTGTTCAAATCAAATTTGCGTTTAAAAGCTGCAACGACCAGTTCTGTTTTCTTAAATTATTCACACATGTTCATATCGATATTCAAAGTTCTGATATCTATCAGTGGCTTTACTCGAGAAATTGCCGGCCTTTTCTGAATACTCTTCAATCCAAGACTGATCAGAGATAGTAGACAGTGTAAGACCTCACACGTACGATTGCTTTTTTTTTTTGACAGTCTCAAGGCCAAGATACGGGCTTTCTTCTACCACCATAGGCTTTGCTGGAAGAATGTTTGCTAACACGCTTGCCTGTTCGCGGCAAACCCTTCCTACCCACAGGTCGTCGTGGAGGGATTCACATTCTCAAACTATAGTGGCATGACTCAATTAAAACGAGAGTATTGTTCATCGTCTTATGTGTCCTGAGATTTTTCATAGTGTTCTCCGTGCGAGACTAACTTTCCAAGATGCACCAATTGTCGAGCAAAAAAGGTATGTGTTTGATATTTTCAACCCACAAGTCATCCAATCAATAACATATTAATTCGATAGAAGAAGTGCGATAATGAGTTGATTTGTCGCCCTTGTGTGCAGCTCGGACTTGAATGTGAGAGGGCCAAAAAAGATCACCGGAGTGAAAGGCTCAGTGCTGCCGAAGTCCAGCAGCTTCAGGAAGCCACTAGTAGCATGGGGGCTACATTGGCGAAAATATACGAGCTCACACAAGAATCGAACGGCGAGGCCGCTATGGACCTGATACGAAAGCTTTTTCACGAGTCGGATCTGAGGCTGAGCCTACCCAAAACGAAGAAGAAGATTCCCGTGTCTTTGGACGCGTCTAGTGGCGGTGAATACTCAGTGTTTGGTCCGACTTCGGCATTTCACAATCTCGTGGAAATCTCTGAGCGTTGTGTGCCTGCTCAGGTTTTCAAAAATAGCCTCATGAATATATCGCAACTTGTGGTATGCGTCGAAAACTTTTTTAAGTGGATGTACCCGGATATCACGTTGTTCGTTCACAGAGAGAGCTTCTTGGACGAGTTTTTGACATCTGACAGAAGCCAAGGTTACTGTTCTGAAGAATTGGTGTATGCCATCGCAGCTTTGGGAGCAAAGTGCTCTCCAACCGAGGATCTACGAGCGCTTGCACAAAGTTTTTTCGAGACGGCTCGCAACAAGATATTGCCCACCGGAATATGCCTTCCCCAAATAAACACGCTACAAGCGTTGCTTTGCTTATCATTATATGAATTAGGGGAAGGAAACGCCTCGGCAAGCTGGATGCTTTCCGGTATGGCAATTCGGATGGGATATGATTTAGGGTTCCAGCTCGACCCCAAGGACTGGTTTCTAGAGAGCAGCTCCGTTGAGGGTACTCGGCATAATTTGATCACCGATATAAACATCATGGTCCGTTCGAGAATATATTGGGGTTGCTACATCTTGGATCATTTTGTCAGTTTAATAATGGGACGACCAGTCACAGTCCGAAAGACTGAGGCAAGTGTGCCAACAAGTGAAGTATTGCCTAATTCAACTAATATAGACAGCTTTGTCTTTCAGCCAGATAACTCCCCCCATAGCGTTCAAAATTTGGATGCCTTTCATACCATCGAGCCTCTTTGTCTGTTGAGCGAGTGCATAGGCTCTCTTCTTACGGATATTTACACAGGTGAGTCTACCGACGAAACATTATCCTACTTGAACAAGATGAAATTAGCAAAATACAACGGATTTCTTGCGGGTTGGCGTCGAAAACTCCCTGTATCTTTGCGGTGGACAGATTCTTCTTTGAGAAATGAAGACTACAATCCAACAGTCGCCAACTACAGACTTTTCTATTACATTGTCCTAATATGTCTCAACAGGCCCTTTTTGAATGTGCAGACAGACGTCTTTCTTGATCAGTCTCCTAAAAAAATTCTTGATACAGCAATTTCAGAGCTTTCAGTCTGTCTTGGCAAATATGGCGCATCCGATTTACCACCTTCAATTCTAATCGTCTACTCAGCTATCCTCGGATTGAGTGTTGCGTTGATACAACTACAAGGCGTCTTCAAAGAGGATCAAGTCGCTCAAAGCAAATTGGATGACTTGAAAGTTTATTATGCCACAGTATCAGACGCCAGCGCGCACTGGAAATTGGCAGCAAAATCTTTGATATTCGTAAAAAAGAAAATACAGGATATTTGTCACCCGGCGCTTATGAGCATCTTTGGTTCCTTGCCGGATGCCGATGAACCAAATCTCACAGCCGGTCTGTCAGCCGATATCCTTGGTCTGGAGGAAGAAATGCTGTACTGGGCAAGTCAAGATAACTTATTCGCCAACTTTTTTGACCTTGTTATTAATCACGTATAGGTTAAAATAAGATGTTTATATCATATTTATGGTCAAGCGATCCCAAAAGTTTTGAGAGTTTCTCTTGTAGTTCATGTACGGTCGTATTCTTTGGTGCTGCTGCCAGTTTGCATCTACGTTCGCATTTTTTTTTTCAAATGTCGCCCGATAACTGAGCGTAAGTTTGCCTTTCACTTTCAGTACAATCTTGCTTTAGTGAACAATGACATTGCTGGAACCTGGTGACCTTGGGTATAATGGATTCCATGTTTCGCTCTTTTACTTGGCCCCTATAGATACCGATCACGTCCAGGATGCCAATGTCACAATCGCTTTGAAGAACCTTACTAAGAAAAACGCAGTTACTAAAGAGAAACGACTCAATGAGTTTCTCAGAATGATAGAGAATACTACATTTGACGTCAGGGATTACCATATTCTAGTATGCTGGCTTCAATTATACCCACGTCTTGCTGTCGACTCTCAGAAGTCCGTGAGACATCTTGCTCATCAGATTCAAGCAGCGTATATGAGCAAATATGGGCCGCGAGAGTTTAGCAAATACTTGAAAACTGCAATGCCCATCTGGCTCCAAGGAATGTTCGACGACAAATCTGTTGCAATTTCGGTCAAATCTGACCTTCTAAAGTGTTTTTCTGGAGATGAAGCGAAGATCAATCATAAAGTCTGGGTACTCTTTCATGAACAAATTGTGAATTACTGTCATGCGGTTTTAGTTCACGAGTCAGCGTCAACTATTACGGACGAGCGATCTGAGACTACTGAAGAAGTCGCTTTGAAGTATCACAGAGCCGTGAACTCCGCTATAATGATGATTATACAGCTACTCAGGCTTGCAAACAGTCATCACCAATCATACAGTGAGACAGCTTCGGTACAGATGAACGAGATCTTGACACTGGATCAATTTTGGGATAATGTTGGCTCGTGTGCATCAAAGGGCAATTTGAATACTGCCCTCTTGAGATCTTACTTTGTATTGATTTCGGAAATGTTTTCTTTGGATGACGAAGGTTCACTAAGATACTTCACTTCGAATGTTCAAGATCTAAAAGCAGTTTTCAAAATAGTATCTAAGAAGTTTGTGAAATCCGTCAAGCTTGCACCTTCCTCTGAGATGTCTTCCACCATCGCCTATTCGACCGTGATACTTCCACTTCTCAACGCGCTTGTTTCGCTTACCTGTTTCACGAACCAAAGTTCTGTCAAACTCAAAAAAAGCTTTTGGCAATACGGAGGCCTGAAGAGTTATTCTCGGTTGAAAGATATACTTAGATTGGGCCCTTGCAACTCAGACCCCACATATTACGACTTGGTGACCAAGTTGTTTACCGCTTTGAGTGCTTTTGGTCCCAAACCAAGTGAAGAATTCCCCTTTTTGGATTTTGGCAGTACTAAAGAAGCAAAAAGTATGATTCAGAAAGTGCTCTTACCTCATTTCCAAAGACTTCGGGGTCATAACGCTATTGGGTTTAAGTTACACGGGATGCGGTGCTTAGTTCATGTTTTTCATATCTTTGAGGCCAACACCTTAGAACCCATGGAGTTTGCAAAGATCGCTCAGAATTTGTTCATCAACTTTCTTGACGGCATCTCGGCGCCTCGGTTGAGAAGAGACGACTTGCAGGTGAAAAAAGACTCTGTGTCATTTTTGGCCCAGTTCCTCGATTCTTCCGCCTCTCTCAGTCCAAAAGATCTTGGAGAGCGTTTCTTGAACAGTGTTAAGGATGCTCAAGATTTGAAGATTGATGAAGAGAAGATAATTGGTA
Source organism: Metschnikowia picachoensis (assembly GCA_030556465.1). NCBI lineage: Eukaryota > Fungi > Ascomycota > Pichiomycetes > Serinales > Metschnikowiaceae > Metschnikowia > Metschnikowia picachoensis. The sequence continues at coordinate 2,960 of JAKTUB010000368.1, read as the reverse complement.
ATCCAGTAGATCTCTGCACAGACTTTTGTTTTGTCTCGAGAGAGATCTCCATCAAGCAGTACCATGATTTCTTACAGGGGCTTTTTGATATGCTCGAGGAAACCTTCGATGACGAATCACTAGGTAAAGGACTTGAAATTTTGCTCAACATAATTTCGAGCTTTGGGGAAGATGACATGATTGGCGAATGGGCAATCCTGCATCTCCCGGGGTTTGTGTCGGCAACCTTTGTTGATTCACCTCTCAATCTTCTAAGAAAACTTTTAGAAACTGGTGTAAGAAAAGAATACGCTGAATTGGTGAACGATTTCTTTTTGAAACTTCTGAACGAAAGCCCACAAACCCTTCTTCTGTTGTTTACTATTTTGTGCGATGTGAACTTTTTTGACCATCCGTTCGCAAAGGACTCCAGTCCAGATGCAATTGCCCATTTAATTCTGATTTCAAGAAAGAGGAATAGGCTGGAAGCAGAAAGTGATTTGATATTCGCGTTCATTCGGGATACCGAAATTTTATCAAATTTGATGCGCACTAGTGAGGACAATGCAAGTCAGAAAAAATTGATCGACAGCATTGTTCACATCGACCAAGTCTCGCAAGTGGCGGTACTCCCTGTGCCTTCGATACAATCATTGATCGTTTGTGCTTTGAACACTGTGTGCGACAAAACCTCCGCGACCTTCTTGGAAAATTTTGAGAATAAGGAGTTGATAAGAAATGTGATCTTCGGCTGGTTGCTCAAATCGACACCAGCTACAGATTTTTCATCCTTAGTTTGTTTTCTTGAAAATAATATTGCAATGTTGCCGATTGATCAGATTGAGTGCGAGGTGAACAGGTCGCTTGAGTGTGTTGACCTTGCATGTCTTTCTATTTCCAACTCTCTTTTTCAAAATGTCAATCTTATCCAGAAGGGAAATTCAACCGTTCTTCTGCGCACTATTTTCATATTCTCAGCTTTACTCGGAGATCTTACGAAAGTTCTCAAACTGGAGGATTTGAGGGTCAAATTACTAAGAAATATTTGCGCCGAATACATCATTGACTATAATTTTTTGGCACCACCAAGCAAGCAAGAAACGGCAGAAGAGGTCAGTGACGCGCCTGCGGACGCCAGTGAACGTTCAGGTCAGGTCAGTGAGGAGATCATCATACAAGCATTCAACAACACAAGCACAGAAGGAGAAATTGCGGTTTTGATGAACGAAATCTCTGGAAATGGACCCTACACGGCGAAACAATACTATGTTTCCAAAGTGTTGGTCAGAGCTCTTACCCCCACTTTCGAGAGTTTGACCTTGTCGAGTTTCGATGGTCTCGGAATAGCATATACAAAGCTCACCAGTCACCCTTTGAAGCTTGCCACTCTCCTTTGCTCTGCGACAAAATTCATTGGCGTATCCACGAAACTTGATAGGATTAGAAAGTTTGTTTTTGCCGAAGTTTTGGGTGTTCGCACTTCGGCAGAAATCAGTAAAGCCGGTCTTGTTTGGCTTTCCCTCGCCGATAGCTTCTGTAACGTTGACTTCGAATACGATGTGTTGCAAAGTCACAAATTGGGAATGCTCGTGAATCATCTCACCAGCTGGTTAGATTGTGATATTGCCTTTGACGCTCTGTTCATACCTGTCAGAAGTCTACTTGCTTCTTTTGTCACTCATCTAATTCAATCCGTCGGAGACCAGGTACCGGACAAAACATGGTCATTAGCGGTGGACTTGTGCTCGAATAACTTTGGCATGGCTCAGCTTAATCGTGGTACGCAAGCTTTGGAGTATTTTTCCTTAAAATTGTTCCTCGAGTTATCGAAACGTGTCAATCTGAACTCTCTTGCGGATTTGAGACAGAGCCGTACCTCCATTGAGGAAGCAATATTAGATTTGGTTGTTGCTAAGCGAGCTGTGGGAAGTGAAAGGATAACATTCAACCAGCCGGTGATGCTTGTCGATACATTAATTGAAAGAGCTTTGCGCAATGCCAAGTTCTCGAAACTAGTCCTCGCAGAAAACGCCCAAAACCTATACCAACTTCTATCAGAGTCGGAGACCGTTAGTTCGCAAAGGATCGCGTACCAGTTGCTTCGCAAATATGTTTACGATATCCAGCAAGACATAATCCTTGAAGTTCAAATGCGAAAGTCGAATCTCTCAGGGGATGCTAAAACTGTGAGCGATCTTACTACCGTCAATGACACTTTGATGCAGACGATCTCCGTTGAATCCTTTCATATGGAAGACGCCCTCGACAACGGGAATCACAGAGACATTTTTAAATATGTTTGGAGCTGGATCCTTGTATTCGACCACTTCAAGGAATCGACTTACTCAATGAAATCTGATTACATAAGCCAGTTGAAGGCCAACAATAGCATCGTGCTCTTGCTAAATACGATATTCGAGACTGTGCCCTTAAATGATCAACGGTTTCTCAATCAGCTTTCTCGCGAGACAGTTGAAAAGGGCGAGAAGGTCAAGCCCGCGCAATCTCTCATTCGAGAATATGAGACAGGCTCAGATTTTCAAGGCTATCTGACAAGAGAGGAGGTTTATTTCTCAATGGCACACTTGTGCTACCTAGTGTATAAGTACATGGGATCATTTGCGCTGCATTGGTTTAACGAGATTCGGGATGTACAGCTAAAGCAACAAGCCGAAAAATTTACAGTCCGATTCATATCTCCGGTATTAGTTTCGGAGATGCTTGATGAAGTTGAAGACTGCCAAGAGAAATTGACAAAGAATGACGACACGCTCACTATCAAGGTAAACAAAGTTATAAACGAGATCAAGTCTACCTATGTGATAGATGAACAGACTATGGAAATGGTGATCAGAATCCCTGAAAGATTCCCTCTTTCGAACGTTTTGGTAGAGGGGCCTGTTCGCTTGGGTGTGAAGGAGAATCAGTGGAGGGCATGGCTTCTTGCATCTCAAAGGGTCATTACCTTAACAAATGGTTCT
>JAKTUB010000367.1:0-30898 GCA_030556465.1 Metschnikowia picachoensis | reverse complement strand
AAAAAAAAGGAAGCAAGTTGGCTTGTCAGTGGCCTAGAGCTGTACTTCCCTCATCTGCCGCTGCAACTTCTGCAACAGTAAAAGAGAGGGGACAAAAATAGGGACAAAAATAAGGACATGGTTTTTCTTTGCTTGATATACTTGCTTGAGGATTGGGGCTAGCATTGCTTACCTAGCTCTCCCCAACACTATATACGGGTTTATGTATTAGACCCTGGCTAGCCTTTCAAAAAAAGACAATGAAAGACAAAAAAAGACAATGAAAGACAATGAAAAGAAAAAGATAACATGACTTGTTAAAAAATATAACTACTCAACGGAACTATATTGCCGAGAGGTAGCTTTGATTCATCAGCATACTGCAATGTCACCTCATGTGAGTGGACTAAAAGACAGCAGCAATACCATCAAAATAGAGATAGAATAGTATGAAGTCATGAAATAACAAGAGAAAAATCAAACCAAACACGATGCACCGGAGGTTGGAAGGGTCATGGAATGTCTCTTAAGTTTAGAAACAGTATATTCAAAGGCTATGTTAGCTCACCTCTCCAATGAGTGTACATGCTCCAGATACTGGTGGAACAAAATAGGCTTTCCGAGGCCAATGACATTGAGTGAAATGCTTGCACCTACTGGTAAATCATTTCAAACTTGCGTAACCTCAAATGGTTTGTTGTTTGTGAAAGTGGTACCAAAGCAGGCTCTCTCTGAGAGAGGTGCATATTCTTAGCTAGCCTTGTGTACTTGTACACAACTGTTTTCTCTATTTGAGCCTGTGATGTGACGAGCTCCGAAGAACACTTTCTTCAAACACCCATTTGAATTTTAAACCATATCATGTTGTTTTCTCTCGCAAATAACGATCCTGAGGCGCCAATGCCTTGTCTCATTATCGCTTACATCGATTTACCCGTGCCTCCCTAAGAATCCAGGCTCCGTCCAGATCAATTGCCTGGAACTATATAATACTGTAGTGCTCCAACAAAATGAACATTCGGCGATGGAAACGCCAGATTGTACTAGCTGCATGGCTGATATTTGACGGCCAACCTCGTTCTTGCTTGCTAGATCCTTGGTTCGGTAGTTGGTTATATAAAGTGTTAGCAAGACCCTCAGTGATTATTGAGAGGTCATCTTTTCATACCATCAGTGAGACTAAAGCCCCAGGCATATAACTCACTTTATCACTCACCTCAGTGTATTAAAGCTCCCAATCTTACGATCTCCAACTACGACCCTAATCTAGCTTCCAGCCCAGATAAGTTACATTGAAGTTGGTAGCGGGAGTCAAAATTCCAAATTCCTCTGAGACCGTCACATTTCATCGCACGCTTATGATCTTGCACTTGATTACCTCGGGGTCCTCACCTGGTGTCCCTTGCGTGAAGTCAAAAACCTGAAAAACACCCTTTCTATCCACTGCCATCACCTTCCCGCCATCTGAGGAAAAGCAAATTGATGCACACTCAGTGTAGCGAAGAGCAGGTGCAACCTCTCCTAGCAAGACAATTGCATTCGCTATGGGCCTCAGGCCATCCATTTCCTGGGTGCCGCCGTTCGTTGCCACTAATAGTAATCTCCCCAGCTTATCAACAAAAACCATACTGTCTCCACGCGGAGACACTTCCACACCGTAAATGTTGGAACCTATATCATGTAATTTCATCAAAACGCTGGTTTCCGCGGCGGTATTAGCATCATCATCCTCAAAAGCCGCAAAGCCGGATTGCGGACTCGTGTTTTGATCGATCTCCCCCAAAGGAGATTTGCGGGGTAGTTTCCGAGAGTCAATTGCAGGACCCTTGACTTTCAACACAACAGACGGATTATCCTTCAAGGATGAGGATGTGACCACTATGGTATTGGAGAAGGGCTGGCCGAATTTGATATCGGTGATGCCCTCGTTGTCAAGCATCTGATCGTCATCTTCGGTACCGAGAAGACGGCCCATATTATCCACACTATCCTCAATTCCAACACCGCGGGTAACTCTCAGGTTCTTTGCGAGTCTGGTATCCGAAAGAATGAGCCGGGGCTTTCTGTAGTTGCTGCTCCGATCCCCACGTAATCGTATGACAAAGTACCTCATTTCATACACCGTGCAACAAAGCAAATGGGATGAGGATGCATTGAAAGACATGATTTTAAGCGGATCTCGATAAGGCACGGTGATCGTGATGGGAGTGACTGTGATGGGGCTTGGTTTTCCCTTCTCGGCCAATTTCTGCGATGTGCTCTCTTCGATGTGGTGGAGAACGACAAAAGGCTGTTGCTTGCCTGATATTTTTTCTCTGGTAGTGATGCCACATGCAATTAGCTCATTGGAAGGCGATAAGGAAATGCACCTGATGGGGAAATCTATCACATAAGTGTATACAGGGGCGCCGATGTCACCCATAGACGGATCGACATTGAGCACCCTCATGATACCTTTAGTTCCCAGGATCACCAAGTACTTTTCCGACAAACAGCATTGAAGCTGGACGGAAGTTTTGAGGCGCGCAGTGAGATCTGATTTATCAAGATTTGCCCCTGATTCTGACTTCAGTTTGGCAAAATCATTCATCAACACAAGGCCCTCATCCACAGGGTATTTGAGCGACCCGAAAGCCGGCCCGTATTCACCCGTCAGTTTGCCACAGGCCAAAAGCACTGGCTTTAACGAAGCATACCGATAGAGCTCCCATTTTTTATCGGTAAACAAGACAAAGAGCGTCACCTCCACTTTGGACGCTTGATCGAAGAACGTAGTAATGGCGGACCCTGTGAAACGGCTTATCTTTTTCATCAAAGCGCGAGAACTGAACGAGTGTTTGCTATGCTGAGTGGCGAAGCTTGTGATTTTCCGATGAAATGGAAAGCACTGAGAGAAGTTGCGTTCCTCTTTTTCACTAAGACCAGCATAAAGCTTATCCTCTTCCGCTTCATTGGCCTCCTCCACGGTAAATGACTCCTTGAAAGTCACACTCGCGCTATTTGTCGATTTTCCCGCACTTGATGAGACAGAAGAGCCTGCACGTGGTTTATTGACAGTTTCTGTACGTGAGGATGAAGGCACATGAGAAATGACCGATTTTTTAGAACTCTGCGCCTGTTCTTCCTTGGCATACTTGCAAAACAAGCCAATAAAGTCCAATTCGGGCACTTTAGGCGCCTGTGCCGATCTAGATGTGGAATTTTTTGCGGCTTGAGGCGAAACTCGAGCACAATCGTATTCAAGCTCGTATTTAGGATCACATGTGCCGTGCTTTGGGCCCCGGACATCAATCGAATTATTTTTTACATCACTGACGATTCTGTATAGCTGCCGTAAGGGTAAAACTGGCTTCAAAATGAAAACTCCTGGGTACTGACAATTTGGGCACACATTAACTGGTTTTTTCAAAAATCGCAGTTCCGAGACTAAACAGCCACATGAAAGTACCGAAGCATCGTCGACTAGACGAGTCGGGTCGGATTTGGAAAAACGAAGAAGGTCCTGGAGATTATGGATTAGCGCGTTGTCCATATTACTTATTAGGTTGATTGTTTTATTATTTCAAAAATTGTTCAGGCTTGATTGGCTGGTGGGGCATCATGTGCTCTGCTTATCGATGACTCAATATTGATTCAAAAAGGCTTGAGTCGATAGAGATGAGTCTTATCGCGAAGTGCGGCTTGAAAAATGAGGGTTTTTTTTCTTTTCTTTTCTTTTTTTTTTTTTTTTTTGAGGGGGGCTTGCTTATCGTTCACATTATGCCTGATTTTGCGAGATCTACTATTTTCACAGTTGTGGCATGCTGGTAATCGGCACTCGAATGGAAAACGTACACACCCTCACATCAGTATGATGAATTTTTGGGCTAGAAAAAGGAGGCACTCAACAGAGAAAAAGGCTCTGCGGTGTTATCGTAGGATAAGACAATATCCATTTGACTTTCAACTAAATTTCATGCAATTACTAATAAATACCGTGCTGCTGGTTGTCCTTCACCATGTGATTGAAGGCTTTCTCTCTCAAGGTCTTTGTCATTCCTCAACACTACTCTCTGACGGCATTCACGACGTTTTCATTGTTCGCCTGCGAACATGTGTTGTGATTCATGCAGTCATCGAGGCTGGTAGGATCCAAAGCGCCACCTTGGTGCACATCGATAATCAGAGCCGAAGGTGGCACTAGTCCACTGGATCCCAAGAAGTGCGGTGGACGGAGCTTCCCAGATTCAAAGGTGACCGCAGAGTCTTGAATGTCCTGACTTGCATCATCGACACTGTAGTCAAAAAAGGAATATAAAGCTTGTAGAATCTGGCTTGCATGGCTGCACAAATCGCGGAACCTGCTACTCTCTGCTGCTCTTGCAGCTTTTATGGCATTCTCATCGTAGTCTGGCCGCAAGATCAATACCAGGCGTGGACACAAGCCAAGGTCTGCGAGTCTCAAAAACTCCTGGGCCTCGGAAAACGTTTTCCGTGTTGCTGGATAGAAAAATGCATACCGCGATGGTTCAAAATGCCCTATTTTTGTGTACCGTGACGTTGCCTCGTCGTCCTTTGGGACTAATGGTATTTTGTGCTCCTGCTGGAGCCATCTCTTGACATCCATGAGGCAATCACTAGAGTTGAACTGTGCCTTCGCGTGGTCTCCTTCCATGAGACGTATAGAGAGCACGCATTTATCTGTCGAGGCTCTATCCATTCCCACAGCGTCTGCGTGAGACATTCCCGTATCCGCAAAAGGAACGGTTGGGTGTGTATTTGAAGCACATGAGGTCTGCTCCTTGAAATAATGATACAAATCCAGACATGGATCATGTACACCGTAGACGTGTGGATCTGTAAGGAACCCAAAGAGATCTATCCCATTCGATGTGTCGGAAAGCCAGTATGTGCCGGATGCATCCACAACTGCAAAGTCACACTCGCTCAACTTAGGCCATACCCGCCGGAGCGATGCATAGTCGTTTGTCCCAGTTTTGGCCTCCCAGAGATTGTATCTTTGGAGGGCATCTTGAAAAGCTCGCAGACTATGCGAGTAGCTTTCGAGCACGCTTATGTTACTCGAAGCGCAAATAAGCCATGCGATCTGTGATTCTGTACGGGAAGAAGGGGTCATTTTTTGCAAAGAAAATCTGGGATGGTTGGCTTTTTGAGTTTGTAGTTGAGTATGAGAGCCTCGCGTTTTGAAAAGTATGGGGTTCTTATGGGGTATTAGATGTATATACGATCAGGGATCTCAAGGGGTAATATTGGGGACGGGAAAAAGAGCGTTTTTGGGGTGCAGGCAAAAGTGGAGTAGAAGTGTGAGACCTGCTTAGGTCATGTGACTTGAATTGCGGCCCGAGATCGCCTCCGACCTTCCGCTTGCAGACGAGTAGAATGGTGAGCTAGAAGAAAGCTGCGAGCCAAGCCAGATAGGTTCATCGCGGAATCAAGAATAGGTTTATTTCTTCTTTGAGTTAAATAATTCGAAATCTTAATTATTCCTTGGCTTGGCCCCATAGCGACCTTTACTTTAATGGATGTTGGCAAGAAAGGCTTATCGTGTTCCGAGGGTGAGACTTCCGAGGGATGGTGCGGCGAGCAAGGGAACCCCAGCCGCAACCCCATGTAAAAATGAGAAAATGTAAATACTGTATTTTCAGAAAACAACGGAAAAAAAATCGCTAGCTTGGTCCATGCCGAATTCTTTTGGTTCCCGCAATTATAAATGTCCGCGCAGCGATAAGAACGTCTACATAACCTAAATTGTTGTTAAAATGCAAAATGTCTCCACTGGGTATATATACCTATCTTACGGTTTGGTGTGACTATACATGGTGGAATACCCTTTGCACGATATTTTACGTCGCATCAATTTATCAACTATCGTTAAGTGGCAAATATCACTAATTGCGCCATTTGGCTACAACACTTAGTCGTCCCACGGGCGAAAATGTCTGTCGAAATGTCGATAAAATGCCACAATATGTAAGTGCTGAACAGGCCATGGGCTTTTGTAATCTACTCGCCCGAAGAACAAAACAAGTTAATTGACGCAATTCGAATCACAGTCTTAAATTACGCTCGCTGTATAAGAGACATAATTAATGGAAGTCTAGACTTCAATGTTGCTTCTCCTTCGGGACATTTCGACGACAATCCGATAGACCCACTTTTCAAGTGATGGACATTGGCGTTAAGACTGACACGTTTAACACTCAACAGAAAATGAGTAACTTGTCGCTCTGGACTTTGTGATGAAGACAGGCTCTTTTCCTCGGTCTGTGGGCTATGGTCTTTTCGAATGTAATATTGCTACTTGAACCAGAAGTGTTGTAGTCAAATAATGCAATTAGCGATTTTTTTTCCCGTTATTTTCTGAAAATACTGTATGAGAAAAGAACGACAAGGATGTTCCACGTGCATATAAGTTTTTCGTAATCTGACATGAGCACGTTTATGGGAGGTCTTTTTTTGCTTGATACATCTGATTAAGGGCTGTGGCCCAGACTTGCTTGCCTAGCTCTTCACAAAACATACATGAATATATATAAAACTCGATCAGCTTCGCTGCCATGCCTTGCTTTGATGTCTTGGCTTGGCTTGGCTGGGTATGGAATTTAACTATGTTGTCGTCGTCCTAGTGGGTGTACTTCCGAAAGTATTATTTCATCAATTTTGACTAAAGGATGATTTAGCTTTGTTTCATCATGGGCTGCGCCGAATGAGGGGTTTTTTTCCGCATAAAAAATGCGCTTTTCGGATTGATAATCCTCAGACCAGAGATGGGCAAAAAGTGCGTAACCGCGTAGAGTAGAGAGCGTAGAGCTTGTATGCAGTATAATTTCTATATATATAGATAACCGATTTTAAGGGTATTTCAAAGGCTAATTTTCGAAAAGCCCCTAATATGCTTTCCCAGTATTCTTTCCGAACCGTGAGGTCGCGAAATTTCGTGCCTTGGAAACGCGTGAAGCGTGAATGGCGTGCCTTAGATTATCAGACGCGCCATGTTAGGTGTTTCATTTAGGCAAGTGCTACGAGTATTGTCAAGCAATGCACCTCCGAATATTCTGACACCAGACCCGAACTAGAGCTTTTGAAGGAGAGTAAGAAAGTTTTGAGCTACTTACTGACCACGATCTTGCGACAGATTATGAAGAAGAGCTGGAGGATAGTATGAACATTTTCCTGCAATAGACCACGGTCACCAGTGCCATGAATTCGCTTGCTCTCTTTTTCGAGCAAATGTTTGTACGTCTGACTTCGTCTAATTATACAAGCTTCTTACGTTTTTAATTAGCGCTACTCGTTGATATTTCTATTCCCAGTAATACTATCGACTATACGACATCATTCATGATTCATACCCAAATTTTGAGACACAGCTTCCTAAATTCTACGCTACGCGACGCATTAGTAGCGTAGCCCGATTTTCACGCTACGCATGCGTAGCGTAGGCCTTTTGAGCATCTCTGCCTCAGACTATCCCTACTTTCATCCAAGAGACTAATTCCCTGGCAGGTATTACACACCCCTGTGATGTGATTCAAACAAAGCCTGTGAGAAAGTGTGGGAAACGGCTCTTGACACAGTCTTTCGAAAAATCATTTAAATTGATTTCAAACCAAGATCTTCACGTATCAAGAAACCAAAAGAAAAAAAGACATTGAAGTACACGTTTCGATGCCTTTATTGTGTCTAAAAGAAAAATGCTGATCAAAAGGGTCAGCCTTGGGGTAGACAGGTGAGAGGAATGGTGAATTTTTTGTTTTTTTGTTTTTTTGTTTTTTTTTTGCTTTTTTTGTTTTTGGCTTGATTCAAATACGCCATAGCATACGAAATTCCGATAGCCACACAAAAAAACGAGCAGATTCGAAAAAGACATATATTTCCAAAGCCCATTGGAAAAGACGCACTTTCAGCATTGTCTCCAGACATGAAAATGACGGAATCATGGTCTGCGCGTCACCAAATGTTCGAACGCGAACGGGTCGAACATTTGAATACCCTGCAGAACCCATGTTTATGTGCTCTGTTTTTCAGCCTACTAGAAATCTGTGGGGATCATAATAACCACCCTATAAAGAAGCCACGCATGCTAGCCGCAAACCCTTCTCGGAAGTATATTCTTTGACCAACGCTTTACCCGATAATCAAATTCACACACACGAATTATGACTACAAACGTAAAAGTTATCGTCCGCGTGCGGCCTCTGCTCGCCCGCGAAGAAGAGTCGGAATGCTTGGTGAGAATGCCCGCTGATGAACCAGGGGTCACTCATGTGGACCATCCCAAGGGAGTCAAAAGTTATGTTTTTGATGAGTCGGTATGGTCCCACAGTGAAACGCAAATGAATTATAAGGATAATTTATCGTTTTACCAAACCTGTGGCAATAATTTGTTGGAACATCTTTATCAAGGATTCAATGTCTGTTTACTCGCATACGGACAAACAGGCTCCGGTAAGACCTACACCATGATGGGTGCAAAGGAAGACTACGGAATCATCCCGCTTGTTGTCAGAGACGTTTTGCGTCAGAAAACTGCATTGATCAAGGACAAAATCAACTGTGAGGTCACATTCTCGTACGTCGAGATCTACAATGAAAAGGTGCGGGATTTACTCGGAAGCTCCAAAGTCTGTCGTGTGAGAGAGGATCCTGTACTGGGGCCTTACATTGAGAGTCTTACGAACAAGTCCATTGAGTCATTTGGTGACTTTTGTCGTTTCTTAAATGCCGGCAATGCGCTTCGCACCACTGCCTCAACGAAGATGAATGACGCAAGCTCAAGATCCCACGCGGTCTTGACTTTTACTCTCCGTCAAACACGGTTCGAGGATGATGCGGAGTCCAGCCAAAATATAGGCACCCCTGTCGAGGAAATCGTATCCAACATCAAGCTCGTTGATTTGGCTGGGTCTGAGCGGTTAGCCAAAACACAGGCTTACAATCAGGCTGACAGATTAAAGGAGGGAAACCAAATCAACAAGTCTCTTACTGTCCTAGGAAGGTGTATCAGCATCTTGTCTCTGTGCGCCAAAGGCGTGGTGCCATATCGTGACTCTGTGTTGACATATTTGTTGCGGGAGAACTTGTCTGGAAATTCCAGAACATCCATGATTTTCTGCATTTCTCCGACAGACTATGTTGAAACATGCCAGACTCTTAGTTACGCCACACAAGTGAAGAAAATCAAGACAAAAGCGAAGGCAAGTACCTCCAAGCTCCTCACGCTGCCAATTGAGTTTGAAACACTACAGAAAACAGACCAGTCGACAATTGAGATTCTCAAAGACGAAATCGAAGCGCTCAATAGGCAGCTCCAGGACAAGGCCAAAGGAGACGACAAAGGTCTCTCATCGTTGGTGACTTACTTGTCTCGCGAGAGTGAGAGGCAAACGTTCGAGATCAAGTACCTCAGAAACGAAGCGCGGATCAAACATGAGGCGGCTAAAGAACTCAAGGCTCAGAACTGGTATCTCGGGTCGGAAATCAAAACCATGCTTCAAAACCAGCTCCAGCGAGAACACCACCGTTTGCTAGAGTGTGCTGGCGACCTCATGGAGCGTTGTGGGGAGGAAGCCGACGTTTTGCAAGAATTGTTAACGCAATTTTCCAAAGGACGCCGCCACAAGGCGTTTGGCTGAATGACTGAGGTCTCGAGCTCATATAAATTTGAATACTATCTGCATTAGAATGCCAGTAGTCCGTTCATGGTGACCTGTGTGATTTCCACTGTGTAGTTGAAGAGACAATGCTGACCACTGATATGTTCATTAGGAATATGGAAATAGCTTTCTACAATTCTTTCAATCGTATCACTGGGTCCGTAGAGTACATGTGGGTCTATCAAGGACATCTGGTCTTTGTTGATTTAAACCTGGGTGCTTATTACTTCATGGGAACAATTGCAATATTGGCCAGTAAAGGCACACCTTAAACAACAGAGAGACAAGAAATAAGAGAAGAAGGAAAAAGGTTATTCCTCGACCGGAAAGGGGCTCTACTGGATCCATCTCGCATCACAACATTTGCATGGAAATGTATGTTCATAATGTACTCTGGAATGAACATAAGTTAGACTGTAGGATAACCTTGAGGACCTCAGCGAATATACATACTGATGATAGAAATACGCCCTTGCAGCCAGCAAATGATAACTAAAAGAATGACTGATATGTGAGCAAAAGACACATAAATAAAGACTGGTTTGAGCGGTTTGAATTGTAGATTTTATTTTCTTTTATTTTCTTATTTTTTTTTCCCAAAACGCTCAGTAGCAAACCGCATTTGATTGCTTCTCAAGGCCCTCCGGGATAAGATGGCGGCATGTTTCCCGATACCATCCACACCAGCCAATTCCAATTATTTTTTTGAACCCCAAAAGAGTAAATACTCGATTCTCGTGTATTCACGAAATATATGTGGTTTCCATGACCTTTCAGACCACTTTCGGTTGCACCCAATAGATTTAGACGACGCACGTGACTTTCGGGTCTCAACATCTCTAATTCCCAGTCGCACGCTTATGACAGATTTGCTTACTGAATAAGGTGCGGCGATACATTGAATCCGACATCGTACCTTCCACAGCATCTGCAAATCCGCACATTGCTTTATTTCTCGAAATGGCTGAATTCGTTGACTACAAAGTGGAGCTCCATTTCAAAGATGGCACCAAGACCCAAGGGTTTGTGAGCCACGTGAACGCATCTCAGATTTCGTTGGGCTCCAGAGTTATCCAGAATGATACGGTCAAGGATTTGAAAGTGGTGCAGTTGCCATCAGATGGGAAGCCAAAGCGAAAGGCGAAGAACAATTTGTCGCATTTGGATGATGCGATAATTCTGGCCTCTGGCCCATCCTCGCGCAGCATGACGCCCACTTCCTCTCATAGAAATGACCCCGATTGGGGCTCAGACGTTCAGGATATCAAGCGGTCCGATGATTTTGATTTCGCTGCGAATTTGGCCATGTTCGACAAACAGTCAGTTTTTGCCGATTTTCAAAAGAAAGACACCGTGAGTGCCCAGGATAGACTCGTGGGACACAACAAAGTGGAAAAGAAGCCCAGGAACGCCCAGGAAAAGTATGAGAACGATGAAATGGTGCTTTCCAAAGATAAAAAAGATAACTGGAACAGTATTGGTTCTTTGTCGCAAAGGCTCTCGCTGCCGGCCATTGTTGGCGGGCTCCATGCAAGTAACAGTTTCACTGGTCGTGACACGCAGGTACATAGTTTTACCTTTGAGGATGGAACAACTTCAGTGCCTCTTGCATCGCCCGTACAACTCTTGGAGATCGAAAGAATCGCACAAGACACCTTTGGTATTGATATCAAAACCACCACCGAAATTGCCGCGTTGAACCTCTACAATCTAGTTGTTTCTAAAATCCTCGGCGGCTCGGTGCGGCTCAGCAACCGCAAAAACCATAACTTGCCGCCTTTGGTCTTGCTCTTGATCGGCAGCGGGCACTGCAGCAGCAAGGCGTTTGCTCTTGGAAGACACTTGTCCAACCATGGAGTGAGGGTTTTGGCATATGTGATAAATGAAGAGATTTTTGAGGCAGATGCGCTTCACCAGTGCCACCTTTTTGAGAAGTGTGGAGGTAAGGTCGTGAGCACAGGATTTGCTGAACTCTTGGATATCTTGACCAATCAGCTCGATACCCCAGTTGAGCTCGTCATTGACTCTCTCCAAGGCTTCGCCAGCCAATTACCCGATCTATTCTACACCCCTCAAAGCATGGAGACGCTCAAACAAGTCGTGGGCTGGACGAATGAGCCAGGGCAAAAGTTCCAGGTTTTATCCCTAGACATCTCCTCCGGCATCGATGGCGGCTCGGGCACGATATCCGACCCGCTCCTAAAGATCAATAGCAATTACATTGCCTCTCTAGGGGTTCCAATAAGCGGTTTGCTCCATGCGCATAACAATTTCTCGCTCAATGACGATACCCAGCATTACGTGGTCGACATTGGTATCTGCAACGCGGTCTACGCCGTGAAGCCGCACTTGAGAAAGTTCGATAAGTTTTGGTTCTGCGCTGAGGGATTCATGAGACTAAATCTCACTGCGAATTGATGAAACGTGGCTCTTGAATACACCTTACATTGAGGCCTCACATGGAAGGATATAGGCCATTGAGCCTTGATTACGGATACACCTTACTCACTCGGCGACACTAAATGAGTCATGGCCTCTGGCAAGAGTTTTTGGTATACGGCCAAGTAGACTCAACGACGCCGGGAGACATATGAGCATTTGCACATCCAGCAAAAGGGAAAGGAAATTGATTGCCTATGTTAAATTTTGGTTTGAAACTTCTTTGTAATTAGATAAATCTTCATGAAAAAGAGCAAAAATGCCCAAAAGCTATAACTAGCTGGTCCTTTTAGCCCAACTAAGCTTTAAATTACTTACTGAGATCCAGTGTTGATAGACATTACTCTTTTGCAGGCGTGTTATAAACGCGTGAAAATATAATAACTATAACACTGATTTTAATAACGCCAAAATGCATAATGGGGGCCGGTAATGTAGCTACTAATAAATTCTCGCTTTATGCGGCATAGAGTGAGGCTGTCCAGTAGACGATGCGTGTTTTAGAACTTGACTAAGTTGGTGTAAGTCAGAATTTCTCAACTTCATGGGCCCCGTCACTTGCATGCCTCGCGTCTACTTGCCAGGAATAAGTCTGGACAAAATGAGTGAACGTGAGATACTCGAGTCGAGTTTAATATAACGAACAGTTGATTGAGCTAAAACAGGAAAAATACCCGATAAAAACATCCAAGTACTACTAAATTGAGATAATCGATTTGTACCATTCAAAAATCTTCAATTTACGACAAAATCTAATCTCTTATGAATAAGACTTCGAAAGATCTACGCCAATCTCGATAATTTCGATAATACGGTGTAAAAGAATGGGGCTAGTAAGTAAAAAGCAGAAGTAGAAATGAAACAGAGACCGAACTCTGACAAATATAAACGTTATTTTTTTGCCTTTCTGGGACGTGTTTGATATATTAGTGATGGACTGGCTAAGTTGAGCGCCGCACCATTTTACTTAATTTGGTGATAAGCTTGCGTAGGTCTTTTTCGTCAGGGGTAGCTATGGGATTTGCGTTCAATTGTGAATACACGAAGAATTCGTGGAACACCCCCTTTAATTTGGCTGGAAAAAATGCAGCTTCAAACCCCAAAATGTGGCGATTTGCAGCGTTTCAGATCAAGAATCTCAATTAAACGCTCTTGCCAGGATTTACAAAGGAGCTTCTCCTCTTTTGATTTTCGCAATCTGTCAGACCAGTGTTGTTCAATCGAGCGTAGTCGAGCGCGTAACGTAAAATTCGATGCGTAATGAGAAACGTTTCAACATTTCCGTAACACGTTACGAAACGCTAGAATTTTTGTCGGCGTAATCAATTACGGCTGCGTTTTTACGCTCGGAATAGGATATCATGGATAAAAAAACGAATAACTCGAAGCTTGAGGTAGTTATAGACTTTATGATTTCACACAGCTATAGCTTGTGTTAACAATTCAAGTTTATCAGTGTCTTCTTCTGCAAACTCACTGTAGTCGATCAAAAGTAATCCGTCATCAACTCCAACCTTACCAAAGTAGGTGTCCCCTTCCACTTCCTCTTCGGCCTCTAGTTCATCATCAGTACTCACCTCAATAGCAACAACACCCTGCGATTTGAGTATTGCCATCATCTTGATCGACCCTGGCAAAAGGCGACTTTTCTTTTTTGTAACAATGTCACCAACACGACAAAAAAAGTGATTCTTCGAGCGCTGAGATTGCTGGAACAGCAAGATAGTCCCTGGCCATCCGATAGAGTATAGGGTAAGTTGTCTTGCGACTCATGTAGAAGGCCATGACATCCTGATCATCTGGCTCCTGAGGCTCTCTGAAATACTTGTCAATTTCGCATCTAAATCGACCTTACTTGCTGGTTGGGCAAACCCAAATCCAGAAATATACTTCGCTGCACGCACTGAGGTGGAATTGTCATCAACTATTGTGCATACGTCTGTGGTATCCTCATACTTCTTTTTGTACCGCTTATATGCTCGTACGTAGATTCTTTAGCTTCAATTTGGCTTTCTTTGTGTAATGGGTCCTTTATTCACGATTATGCCCCCGAAACCGAGGTCAAGAGTGAGTAAGCATCGTGTATTTGTCTTGCAAGGAGTATCAGAATCTAAACCAAGAAAGAGTACCGCGGATTACGAAAGCGCAGATGAGTTGCACTCAAGCGGATAAGCTAATGTTCCTCTCACGTTTGACCTAGGCTACTAATTTACACCCGCCTTCGAGTTGTGGCGCTGCTATGTTCTTCAAGAATCCCACTCTTCTAATATAATGCTACATACACTGAGCTGAATGAAGAACAAGCAGACATTGCAGGATTGTGAGTACCGAGCCTGGAAGACCGGCTAGCTAAGGCACGAAATTATTGGGCACTCTTCGAATTTTTATCTTCAGAATCGCCCCAATGTGAAAGCTCACACTATCCATTATTCAAGGTGTCAATTTGGCTTTTATGGCCGTGTAGCTTTTATTACACACGCCGGCTAGATGGTCCACCGATCTCTGCACCCGCACTCACACCTTGAGATCTCGCCCAATCGGGGCAATTTCAGTCCTGCATACACTTCAGAATACTGCATAAATGGCGTAAAGTTGGCCGTCAACGTAACAACGTTACGTTACGCGGGAGGCTGGCGTTTTCGTAACGTAATTTCGATTTTATGTTACGACGTTAATACGATACGTAAAAACGCTGTCGACGTAATGCGAAATCGATCCTTTTGAACAACACTGTGTCAGACCAAGTCGTTTTCATTTAGAGAGCTTGATTCAAATGGCACGCGGTTGCCCATAACACTTGCTTCGTGAAATGCATGTCTTTTAAAGAAAACCCAGGAATATATGTTCTTGAATGTGACAGAGGCAAGCCAACCCTTGATTGCCGGCCGTTTATTTGAGGCTTCATGGCCGGTCTAAGGTGCATCGTGAAATCTCGGTGCACTAAATCCCCGGAGTCATCGAACTTCAGGACAAAGATATTGCAAACTATATTAAGCCTAGGTAATATCCTGCCAAAATAATAGTTGATATATAATAAAACATTAACATCACTCAAAGTATTATGTATAGTCATAATATCCCGTAATATAGTCAATATCACCATTTGAACAACACTGCTTCGATCTAGTCTCGGACTGCATATACCGGTTTCCGAAGTTGTTTTTCTCATTTCCTACAATGATGCCAAATCATATCACACATTCAACCAATGAATATCGGATCCAGTTGGGCCAATTCCTCGGGGTTTGGTACCTCAAACGGCCTGAAAGGGTTCTCGCTAGGCAACAACTCGTCGGCGCCGTCTTCTTCTTCCGGTGGATTGCTAGGGAATAAGCCAGCAGGACCGGCGTTTGGCGCCCCCGCTTCATCAAGCACGTTTCCGTCACTTAATGGCGGCCTGAATACTACGGGCGCAAACCCGGCGGCTATGTCGAATCTATTTGGCGCCCTGAGTGGAGGTCTTTTTGGAAACTCTACCAAAACAGGTGCTCCGCAGCCCGGGGGACTCTTTGGCAATTCTAGTACCACGCAACAGAACGGTATGGGCAACGCAAATGCGCCGAAACCATCCACTGGGCTTTTTGGCTCGTCTCAGCAGAACACCCTGAATACACTGCAAACATCGGGACTATTTGGAAACTCAACACAACCCAATGCGTCGCTTTTCGGTTCTTCGAGCCAAGCCAATAATTCATTATTCGGCAATCTGTCAGGTGCTCTGAACGCCCCCACTTCGTCTATAGGCTCAGGAAATCCATATGGACAAAACACCGTGCTTGCGAATATCGCAAAATCCGAACGGGTGATGCCGCCATCCATCACGAGCTCGCTTTTCGACGACCCTAAAACTGATGTGAAGAAAGGAAACCGCATCACGGAAAGGTCCGCGAATCTGTCATCCAAGCCCTCGTTTGTGTCGCGGCTAGCGAGATCGTTCAATATATTCCGATCGCGTACGGATTCAAAGGCAAAGTCGGCCTCCGCAAGATTTAACGGTGTATTTACTCAAAAAAACTCTGTTGATGATCATGCCAAGCTCGGCGGCGCCAACAGAACGGAGCGTGAACATGTCATAATGCCTGCACACACCTTGAATTCTGTCGAGAATTACAAGAACTTGGTGATTAAATCAAAGCCTTCTAAGTTTCATCTTATTGATACTGAATCGGTCTTCAGATCCAAGCGGAAACGTACCATTGTGCTGATGCATGATTCGAGTGACGAAGTGGATTCTAGTGAAGACGAGGCCGCTGATGCGCGCCCTGCAAAAGTTGCTAAAAAAGATGCAAAGTCTCAACCTGCCACGGAATCCATCGCTGCCACCCCCAAGGAGGCGGATAATGAAGTCTTGGAGACTCCTGAGAACAGTGAAGGCTACTTCTGTTCCCCGTCTCTCAAGGAACTATCCACATATACACCATCCAAACTCACTGAAGTTGAGGATTTCATTGTAGGTCGCGTTGGCTACGGCCAGATCTCCTACATATACCCAGTTGACCTTTCTGCTTTGTTCGAAAAATGCGACAACGATATCGCCGTTATCTCGAGAGAGCTCTTCGGGCGTATCATTATATTAGAAACATCTGTCGTACGGGTATACGATGATCCTGGCCTTGATCCTCCCGAAATGGGACTGGAGCTCAACGTTCCGGCTACAATCACGTTGAAGGCGCCACCAAAAGGACGCTCTATTGAGGCTCATATAAAGCGGTTGCGAAACTTGACGGGTATGGATTTCATTACCTACGACCCGATAACTCTCAACTGGACCTTTGCGGTCAAGCATTTCAGTGTGTGGGGTCTCATTGATGATAGCGAAAATGAGGGTGACGAGACAGAGGAGCTCGCTCGCTTGAGGAAAATGAAAGAGAAACAAGATATGGAAGAACAGGAAGCTTCCGTAGTGTATTCCCGCTTGTACCAGGATGAGAGATACCAAAATGAACTCAAACGTCAAAAGATTGAAAGACAAACAAGTGGTATACCCGGAGGGTGGGATTTTGACACAACGTGCGCCAATGAGGATGTGTTGAGTGCCAAACAAAGCCGGGTTCAAAATGAAATCAATCGTGAGGTGAACGCCTTCAAGGAGTCAAAATTTGCTCATGTTCTTGCGGCCAATGCGAGTGATATTACAAATGATTCTGACGAAGATATGCTCGATCTGGCGCCTAAAGAACAACTATTGGAGGATAACTTTCTTCCAAATGACGCAAGAAATTACGATTATCTCAAACAAATG
Source organism: Metschnikowia picachoensis (assembly GCA_030556465.1). NCBI lineage: Eukaryota > Fungi > Ascomycota > Pichiomycetes > Serinales > Metschnikowiaceae > Metschnikowia > Metschnikowia picachoensis. The sequence goes on along the minus strand of JAKTUB010000367.1, from coordinate 13,582 downwards.
GTGAACCACACTCCAATGGGCAACGATATGAGCGAGCTTGTTGACGAAAAGGCGTATGAGCCGGAAATTAGTGATGAAGCAATCTTCAACAATCTTACCCACAATTCAACATTAGCTACGTCACGGAACTGGGCATTACAACTCGAGCTCGCAAACACTCTCGAGTCGGCCTTAGCGCCAAGTGCGGCTTCAGACGGAAAGCTGCGGCTCCAGACTTTGAATAGGATCAACAACATTTTGTTTGAAACCATTGGTAAAGAAGACATGGCATCAGACGAGGGCTCGGCTCCAGCAAGTACTACAAATACCTTTGGCATTGAACAGAAGAAATCGATAGCTCTCAATCAGTCATTACAAGTGGGACCTTTGCGTGACATAATCCTGATGTCAGTCATTCGCAGCCGCTACAATAAGTTTCCCGAAGGTTTTTTCGAAGAGACATTGACATTTACTACGATCTCTGCTATCTTCAAGAATAATCCAGATTTCAAGTATTTGAGACTCGCGGCTATTCTTTTCGACAAACCTTGCTTGGGGTCTTTGCTTGATTCAGAACTAGCGGATGAGACGTTAGTAAAGCGAATCGAGACCGGGGTCAGAAAAAAAGAAATGACTAGATGGATGCGGCAATACGTGAACGACCTCTTATACCCGAAAACAATGGACGCAAACGAAGAAATATTTGGCCACGTTTGTGCTGGAGATGTAAAGCGCGCTGTTGAACTTGCTACCGCCTCGAAAAACTTACACCTTGCTTCCCTAATGACCCTTCTTGACGCCAACGATCAAACTGTTAAATTTCTTGCATCAGGGCAGATTGAGTCATGGGAAACGTCAAATAGCTTGGCTCACATTCCTGACGCCATCGTGAAGGTCTTCAAAGTGTTATCGGGCGACTTCGGCTATTTTGAATCTTTGCTTTCTGATGAAGTCTTGTTCAGTCTTCGTTTAAACTACGGCAACCCCGCGGAAACTGTCGAAGACATTTTCAAAGACCATTTTTCTGACTCAAATATGGGACAATTCGGTGAATTGTTGCAAATTTTCTCGGCCATGCAAGAAAAGGGAAGTCAGGATGCAGTGTCTTTACTTCCAACGTCCACATTGTGCAATGAATTCAAATGGCTTATGCTTCAAGTCTTGAAGCTGAGCGACATGGACTGTTCTCTCTCTGTAGACAACGTTGCGTTGTCGTATGGCGATGAACTCGAGGCATCGGGCTTGTGGAAGGAAGCAGTGTTTGTGTATTCAACGATGCATGATGAGGCTCTCGTTGAGAAGAGAATAAGATCTGCCGTTTTGAGTAATGCCACTGAGTTTGCCCACGACGGCGTGGAAGAGAATTCCTCTCTTGTGAAGGAATACAAAGTGCCTCTCGGACTACTCCACGAGGCTTGTGCTATAGGGAAAAAACGCATGGGTGACATGTGGGGCTGCGCTGAATCTTATGTGACGGCAGAATTGTGGAACGATGCTCACGATACTATATGTGACGATCTTGGGCCCTCAGTGATTATAAGTGAGGATGCAGTTCTACTGGCACGTCTCGAAAGCATAATTTCTTGCTTTCCGGAGGAGGGCGGCATTGTACCCAACTGGAATCAAGGGGCAGGTTTCTACGGGAAATTTCTTGATATTATGAAGGCAGTGGAAGAACACACAACTGTTGAAACCAACGACATTGTGTTCCTACTCGAAAATGCGGCCCAGGTCAAATCAAGAAAGACATTCAAACAAAATGTTGCGTCAAAAATTGTCTCTAAGCAGATCGCTGAGCTTGCTATTGATCGTCGCGAGGATATACTTGATGTTCTGCGAAAAATACAGGAATTGGCCGCTGGAGAGAACGAAAGGGTTTACTTCGAATCGCGCCTTCATCTATGTGAAGTCTCATCGTGATAAATACACCCGTACCCCACAGCATGCTTAATAAGCCATCACGATGGAGTCACATCATTCAATACCGTTGTTCACAAAAGTATATAATTCTACACTTCTCCTTCTCAAGGTTTGCAAACTGCTAGCCCTATTCAGAAGCCAATAAATCAGCTTAACGAGAAAAAGTGTGCCAAAACTCAAAGCACTGAGTCAAATGTCGCCTGCGGCAGACTTGAAAGCACCGGAACCAGAACATTGTCCTGGTCCCGAGTCAGAAAACGCCGGCAAGGGCGATGCGTGCTCTGGCTGCCCCAACCAAAACATATGTGAGTCTCTACCGAAAGGCCCCGACTTGGACTTGGCAGTTATCACTGAAAGACTCAAGAATATACAACATAAAATACTAGTCCTATCAGGTAAAGGTGGAGTGGGCAAGTCTACCTTCACGTCCATGCTCGCATGGGCTTTGGCGGCAGACGAAAGTCTAGAGATAGGCGCTATGGATTTGGACATATGTGGCCCCTCATTGCCCCGAATGCTCGGCTCTGAAGGGGAAACGATCCATCAGTCTAATTCTGGGTGGTCGCCTGTATATGCGGCCGATAACTTGGGACTAATGTCTATCTCATTCATGCTTCCAGACCCCGACTCGGCGATTATCTGGAGGGGCGCAAAGAAAAACGGACTCATCAAGCAGTTCTTGAAAGACGTCAACTGGGGCGAATATCTAGACTACTTGATTGTGGACACACCTCCGGGAACATCAGACGAGCACTTGGCCGTGAGTAACTACATGAAAGAAGCTGGTATCGACGGCGCGCTTATCGTCACTACGCCGCAAGAAGTGGCCCTTTTGGATGTTCGAAAAGAGATCGATTTCTGCCGCAAGGCGGGCATCAAGATCCTTGGACTTGTCGAGAACATGTCTGGGTTTGTTTGTCCCAGCTGCCACGGGAAATCAACCATTTTCAAAGCGACCACCGGCGGGGGCGAGCAACTATGTCGCGACGTCAACATCCCGTTTCTTGGCTCTGTTCCGCTCGATCCTCGTATAGGACAGGCCTGTGATATGGGGGTATGTTTCTTTGACGAGCACGCCGAATCGCCTGCTTCGACGGCTATTCTCGATGTGGTGGATAAGTTGAGAGACCAAGTCGAGCTTCTGTTGGACAATTTGACCGTCTCCGACTAGATAATTGCCGACAAGAAGCAGACAGTGCTGTCAAACATGCATACTTGTGAAACTAGTACTTTTTTTTGGCCAAATTGAAGCTCTTCATGTGGTCTTCTAATCGATGAATTTGCAGGAGATTGGGCTTAGCAACCCCACCTTGAAAAGTCAATGTTGTTTCACAGCGATCACTTTGCTTGCGTGTGGACTATACACAGGCAACCCCATTATACTCCCGATGACCGGTTCAAATTGGCTGCACTTGATAGTAGAAATGGGGCATTCTTTCAGAAGAATCAATCATTGATTTGGAAGTCCGTGATTTTATCGGTGATGCGTTGCTTTGTTGCATTTCTGGTTTACGACAAAATCGCTAATTTGATGTCGTTGAGTGCGACCTGAGAACCCCATCATGTAATTGTACGAAGAGCCGGATTGCGATTTTAGCCCAGGATCTTTATAGATAGAGCCCATGTATGCATCTCATTTGAGCACGAACAATCGTAGTAGACGAAGCAAAGAGTTGAAGCGGCAGGTGGGGGAAGTACAGCCATGATGACAACCCAATTATTTTTCATACGCAGCCAAGCCTAGATATCACAAGGCAAGGCAGCGAAGCTGACTAGGGTTTTATATATTCAGGTATAGTTTTTTGGAGAGCTAGGTAAGTAATTCTGGCACCCAGCCTTAGTCAAATGTATCATGCAAAAAAAAAGGCACTTTTAGGCATTTTTATGCTAAATTTCACACGTCCCAAAAGCAAGAGTTTCAATTCAACAAAGGAAAGATACAACGAGCAGATTCCGTGTGGAAGAATGAATGACCTTTCTTATGGATGATTTGTTGTGATCAATTGTTCGGAAGCCCTCATACGCCGCCGCGTTGCCACGGTGATTCAAAATGCGTTCAAAGTTCAGACCGCCTGTTTGGGTACCCCTCCCATTGTGTCGAGCAACTTGCAAATATATAAAGGATGGCTTCACAGCCGAAGTGGCTTCCTAGATCTAGCCTGATCACTTTCACGTTTTCCCGACTATCGATTGATTGGATCAAAGTACTATCAGCCGCCTAGTGAATTAGTACATTCGCGTCACAGTCAAAATGAGTGCAAACTTCACTACTCGAGCCAAGTTCACTGAGAAAGATATTCCTTTAGTGAAGTCTAAGGATAATCATCTCTTTTGTGATATAATTCATTTTCATATTTTGAAAAATTAGCTGAAGATATAATCTCAGGAAAATACCAACCTAATCCGATCAGGAGGGTTGAAATACCTAAAGCAAATGGTAAATCAAGACCTTTAGGTATTAGTAGTCCTAGAGATAAAATTGTTCAAGCAGGAATAGCAAGCTGCTGCCAGAATTCAAACTTCCACCTATTGGAAGTGCTACTCCTGTGATCAAATTATTAGACGAGGCTGAGACAATCTTCAACGAAGAAGACGAGGTGGTGGAAGTTGGCGAAGGTGAAGGAACCACTGATCGCCTACAGGTCATAGAATCGGTTGGGCAAAGTGATCATGACTGTAACGACGACGATGATGACTTGTTGGGAATTTTATTTAAACTCAGGCCGCTAAATACTCGCAAAGTAAGTTTCAAAGGCTAGAAACAAGAGACGTAGACTGCAGATCTTGACTGATGCATGTGTGTGAAATACAATGTAGCATATCGAATGAGACACGAGTAACCTCGCCATGGTCAAGGTGGACGTTCAAGAGCACACTCACCGTCTAGAACATAAGCACTGATTTTTTTTCCTTTTTTTTTTGCTTGATACATCTCATCTAATTAAGGACTGGGAGCCAGAATTACTTACCTAGCTCTCCACAAAACTATACCTGAGTCCCCCTCCAATAAGGCGATATATTTCAGCATACTAAAAATATGCCCCATTTTTACATTATGAACATAATGATAAATATATGAGGAAATTTTTGAAATTTTCGAAATATATAAAAATATCGAAATATAATATTTTTCGCATAGTTATTGCAACACTGATGCGGCGCACTACTTGTTCTTTCAATGAGATTGCCTCGGGTCTGGCATGTATTGGCGGACACGCACTCTTCATTCCACCACTGACATAGCGCAGAGGTCAGGAACAAATGGTTAGAAATTAAGTATTTTCGATCATGAAGAGCATTTTGGCGCAAATGCCTTCGTTTAAAGACTCACGGTTACCCTCGCTCTTCTCGGACTTCTCCACTCTAAAAGATACCAACCCAGATGGCTATGAGGCCAACGTTTCTGCATGGGAGGATCTACTTCATGAGTGTCTTCGGTTACATACATTCGACTCAAGCGTGGCTTTGCCCGCGGCTTCTCTTCCAGCCTCTTTGGAGCATCCATTGTATGGAAAACCCAAATCACTAGGCCTAGTTATAAGCGGTCTCATAGAGCAGCGGGAACTCGTGCCCTGGTCAGTTTTCAAGTCAGAATACACGGCGCCTTTTTCACTGTACGCCGACTTCGCGTCCCCTCCCCGGTTCTGGCTGTCAATACGCTCGTCATGGAAGTTATCTCGCTACTCGGCTGAATTGGCTAGACTGGACTCTACTGAATACTATATTCACTTGCCAACGCTCGAGGATCTTGCGCCCAAGCTATACAAATCGTTGAAGGAACACGTTGCTCTGCGAGGCAGTTATGTGGCCGGGATTCTTGATTTCGAGATGTTGTGCACGTTCATGAAACAGCTCGACACTAAGTTGTCAGACGTGGATATCCAGGCCATACATATCTATCTTTCAAGAGACAAAAGGGTCTTGAGCTCTTGCGCATTACCCGGTCATCAAAAGTCGCATTGTGGGGAATTGATCAAACTCTGTGACGAGAAGACGATCACAAATGAAGACTTCGACATACTCAATGTGAAGGTAAATATCCGGGATATCGAGAACCGCGTGGCGGCTTTGGAATCTACTTTGCACGAGAAAATCCCACAACAAATCAATAAGATGCTCGACTTTAAAGCTTCCAGAAACCGCTTGAAAAGCTTGTTGAGGAGGAAAGCTCAACTTGCCAAAAGTCTCGAGCTGGCAACATCGGTTTTGAATGAGTTGCATGTTCTTTTGGATAAGATTGACGAGGCGCAATCTCATGGCACCATTTTCAACTCTTTGCAATCTGCAAACGCAGTTCTTTCAGCTTTCAACAAACGTGTGTCTTTGGACGAATTGCATGATCTCAATGCTGAGATAAATGAACAAATGGCGCTCACAGACGACATTTCCGAAGCACTTGGCGAGTCAGGAAGTTGGAATGAAGATGAAATCGAGAAGGAAATGGAGCGTTTGGAAAAGGAAGTTCTTAAGCTGTCCGCGAAAGAAGCCAACGAGACAGATCCTAGCTCCAAACACGTTGAACATGAATCGAGTGAGTCTGCCAACCAGCAACCAAGTGGGCCATCAGAGTCTGAGACAGATAAGATGTTGATCACGAAACTTGAAAACCTCCTGGTAAATTGTGATTCCCTTAAATCCCCAGAAAAGAAACTGACCAATATGGAAAATGAAGAAGAACGCGCCGGGGGCTCGTTACCCGCTTAGTTTCTCTTTTTGAGTCAGATAACGCATGTCATGAACCACAAACAAGGATTTCAGAGAATGTCATTCATCTGCTACAAATTTGCCGAGATCGATTTTCATGTATTAGTTGAGATAGCGGTACTGAACTCTTTTGGTTTAGCCTAGTATCTGTAAAATTTGCTGAGTCAAATTGAATAACTCGACCATAGGGTCATCGTAATCACTCAGCTCAGTATTGCTCGCGAAGTTATTGCTTTGTTGGCTTTCGCTCAAAGTTTTGATGCCGGACAAAATAGACTCATTTTCCTTGATCAAGGCCTGGATCTCGTGGTTGTTGGATTCCAACAACTGCAAAATGGTCCACAAGGCAATGTGTTCGAAAGTAGCATTGCCACTCCGCAAGAATCTAATAAGGAATCCGTAAATACCCTCACTTGGCTGTGTCCAATTTCCGAGGATATATTCCTCATGCTCATTGGAGACACGCGAGCACAAGTTGGCCAAAGCTGCAGCAGAGTTTCCACAAACCTCACCATTCTCACTAAAAGTTAAGGGAATCAAAACATCGATGATATGACTCTCATAAAGCTTTGGTTTCAAGTCGTCAGCTAAAGCCAAGATTGCGAAACATGCAGAAATTTCCAGCTGAACGGAGATAGGCGCTTTCAAGACCAATTCTTTACATTTTTCAACGGCATTTGCGTTCAAAAGCGCCAATCTATTTCTTTCGCTTGACGCGGCCAAATTTCTTAAGGTCGAAATCGCGTGACATTGAATTTCCTCCAGATCACTGAAGTCCAATAAGGCGACTAAAGGCTTCAAAAAGCCGGCTTCTATGATCAAAGCTTCGTTCAAAGGATGGATAGATATGTTCCGGATACAAGCGACGGCAGCCAAAACGAGCGGCTGATGATTGCAAGTCAAAAGCTGAACCAAGTAAGGTAGACCGCCTGCTCTAACAATGTCCACTTGGTAGCCTGAGTCGGACGCCAAGTTTCTCAACGCAAGTGTGGCCTGACACTGCACTCTTGGTGATGGCGAATCCATTAATGCCACCAATTGACTCACCAACTTTGGCTCAGTCGCAGCCAACTTCTTGCGGTTCTGGTCGTCCACGGCTATGTTGGAGAGGGCTGTGGTGCAGTAGTATTGCACATCAGCGTCATCGCTCGATAACAAGGATACTAGAACTGGAACAGCGCCTGCTTTGACCAACTCTTGTCTGTTTTCAAAAGAATGAGTCATGTTTAACAAAGCTCCTGTGGCGTTTCGTTGGACGCGAATGTCCTTGGATTTCGCCAACTTTGTCAAGGGCATCAAAGCACCACTCTTGGCTATTCTAGACTTATTCTCATCCTGAGTAGCCAAGTTTGTGATGCATCCAACGGCGTTACACTGAACCTCTATATTGGAAGACATCATCTGTCTGATGAGTGGCTCGATTCCGCCCATCTCCGATATGAGCATTTTGTTCTCATTATTTACAGCCAAATTTCCTAATGCGCCACAGGCCGCCCTTTGCACTTCGGTGTCGTTGGACTGCAAAAGAATCAATATTGGTTCCAAAACATCGCGATTGACTTCGCGTACATCCTTCTCGGTTATCTCCGCAAACGCCAAAGCGGCACTTCTTTGAAGATCAATATTCTCCGAATACACCAATGTCAGCAAAGACTTTAATGGGCCATCGCTGAAAAAATCAACATCGGATCTATTCTCTAAGTATTGCAAGAGTGCAGATATTGCCTCGCGCTCGTTCTCGGCGAGTAATAGCGGCGGGTATTTGCCCTCACTATTCCTGGACGACAAGCAGCTGCAACAGACACCCATTAGACTAGATATGTTTGCGTCCTCACCCTGGTGTATGGATTCTAGGTATAGCTGGCGTATTTCAGACAGCTAGTAGCAAAGCCAAAGGTTCTTTGGCAAAAAAAAAAAAACAAAAAAACCAAGAGGAATGGGGTTTTTGGCTATTGAAATGGTGAATCTAGGGGGCCCGAATAAAGCGGTTGTGCTTCCAGGTTCTTTTCCAAGAGGTTCACAAAAAAAAAGCACGCAACTATGGGGACAACAACCAAGTTTAACAATATATCCGCAATTTTCGCCAACTCACAGTTACAGCTCTTTCTAACTGTCGTTTTGGTTTGTGCGAGATTGATCGCTAGATGAAGTCGGGTATGGATGGTGTTGAAGGCGTGTGAAACAGGATAGCAAAATGGAAGTCGATAAGTGTGACTTGTACGACTGGTCAAAAATCTCGCGGGTCGTGCACGACACAGAACATTTTTGCAGAGCGTCATCAATAATAGAACAGACGCGATCGGTGATGGGCCTCGATCGAGCGAAAGCTATAATCTGAAACAAAAATAGTGTTTTCAGCATTTTTCGACTTATATGAGTCAATGGACTTTGGTTGTCTGTAAGAATAAGAAGGATAAAATCTTAAGTCAACCAGAGGTGTGGCCGTATCGGCCAGCATTCAGATAAGTGGCCCGTCCTGCAAGTTGTTGAAGCAAGATACAGTCATTTCCCATTAACTGGACCTAACTATAGCACGCGAAATTCCCGATTAAACACGAAACGGGATAAAAATATCACCAATATGCAGGGCGTCACGAAATTTCTGCATATAAAGTCAGACTCCTTCGTATAGCTGGACAACGCGTACATAATCTGACAAGAGGCACATAAGTCTCGCGATTGTGTCCCTTATATATAGTACCAATACATGACTAACGAAAGAAAAAAAAAAAAGAAAAAAAAGAGAGGTTCAGGTGGTCTAATGGCACAATATATACTGCATATGTGATGATTAAGACGCTGCCAATATCTCTCTTGTGTACTGACTAGGGCTTCTCGGGAGAATATGGTCTTACCATATATACCTTGCTGATTGATAACATGAATGCTGTTTCTCGTCTTGTGAAAACTGGGTACAAGGGTATGTCCTAAGAATAGTATGTGAGACAATAAATTCTCACAGAATACCCAGAAATGCACCAGGAAGTTTTACGTGGGAAATTGGATATAAGCGAAGGACAGAGTTTCCCTTACAGGTCACTCAGTTGATCAACTAATTCAATAGACAGTATATCAGTCTCATCATGATTAGATCGACTCCCTCAACCACTTCAGCTACTCCTGCTGAACCCTTCAGTGCCTTTATGGTTCATGGTCCACTCGCCACGGAGCGACTTAACATGGAAGGAAAAGGATACTCCTGCAGAGGATTCGTTGGGTGCAACCCTGTTTATATCTCAACAGATACTTATATCTTTCAAGTCTAATATTATTGGGTCACTTTCTCTTCTTTCAGAGATACCAACAGAATTCTCAATGTGCGCCTTTCATCGGTGCTGTCGGGCATTTCTCCTCATTACGCTACGACTAGTCTTCCAAAATAATTACGATGGGGGTATGAGCACATTTGCCGGGCTGCATCCCTTTGAAGTTGTAAACCAATGTCACTTCGTTGACGTCCAGTACTTATCACATCGGTAATCAGATGGCCAGTATCATCGATATGTACTTTGCATTGAAGTCATCAAAGGTTGGTTGAATTAAAGAAGCATACAGTCTCTTCGCTACAATCCTAATAGCCGTTCGAACAAACCCTCGTAACTCATCTCGTGAAACCATTTCAAAGGATTTAGTATCATGAAGTGCTTCTGACACCCTATGCTCATTAAAGAAAACACGATGTTTGTATTCCATTTGGGAGATAATGAGTGTAAGTGTAAGTGTAAGATAGTCGACTTTTCAATTGACCCCGTGAAACTAGCTCTGAATCACACTGTGGTGGCCTCAAGTAAAGTATCACCCGTTGTGTCAAGTAAAGTATCGCGAACGACTGGTGCAGCCAATTCCAAAAATTGAAATATCTCCCGCGCCGCGAGCGGGACCTGCCCTAGGGCGCCCAGTGCCTTTTTTTCAAGCACATTCCACACCCATCCATCGTCAAAATAACAAGTTAGATGAGACTTTAAAGTAAATTTGACCTTCCGGTCACTTTCAATACCTTTAGTTTGATATTCCATTTCTCCAAATGTCAAAACCCCGTTAAAGCGAATTTTCGAGATTTTTTTTTGCAACCCTCAGCGCTGAACGTGAAAAGTGCGGCCATACTTAAAAGCGCTGTCGGTTTTTGAGGTCATCGATTACACCTTTCTCGGGAGGCGCACCACCACCTGGGGGATGTGGGTACGGAGTGAAACGATTCTCATTGCAAAGAGATGATGATAGTTCTTCAAATTTTCTGCAAGCAATATCTAGTTTGGTTAATAAGGTGCGATAGACTTGGAATAACTCAGGCTGAAAAGCACCTTCCAAACCTTTATCACCCCTTTTGGTCTTTGTTTTTAGCGTTCAGTTCTCATTTCTTGCTTGATACATCTGACCAAGGACTGGAAGCTAGAAGTTTTTTCCTGGCTCTCCTGAAACTATATATCAGTATGTATAGAATCCCAGCCAGCTTCGCAACAATGCCTTGCGTTGATACCTTGGCTTGGCAAAAACTTAACAGCGAAACGTTGATATAGAACATTTCGAGAACTAAAAGTTTCAGGAAGGTCTCGCGAACGGGACGATGTCCTTGTGAACAAGAATGCTGTCTGAAATCAAGAAGAATGGAAGAATCTTTCTTCTCTGTTCAGCCTCGCTAGAAACTTGTTTCCTTCGGTCTTATTGGAACCTAGCGGGTTGAACTTGTTCAAAGTAGAGTCTTGTTTATATATTCTTTTCATCTCCTCTTTTCATTTTCTGTTTTTTCTAGCTTAAGCTGTTGACATTTGTATACCGTGACAACATTATATTCAGTGTCGCCAGGTTGTGTTTCAGCAAAACAGAAAGGCTTTGGAACAGTACTCTCAGTATGGAGTGAGACATACATAATTGTCTCGATAAGTTCGGCTGATGCTTCGCTGATGCTGGAGAGCCTTGAAAGGACTTCGTAAAGTGACTTCGAAACGTTTGTATAGGCACGAGTGTCAGGGTCAGGGTACCTGTCCAGTGCCTGTCCTGCACCTTCTATTGCTTGACGCATCTGTTTGCAACTTGAAACGTCTCAAGTCTTGATTACTAAGCAGCCTCATGCGTGAACCTTTCGTTGCCTAGGAAACCAAGTCTAGACTCTTCAGCGTTGTCAAGCCCTTCAGCGTTGCCAAGCTGTTTCTAGTATCTTACAAGAGTCTGACCAGCCACTCTTACAGACAGGCTGGTCATCGGGAAAAGTATAAATAGTCGCCCTTTCGCCGGTAGGAAAAGGGCTCTTTAGTTAGTTATCATCGAATACATTGAATATGCAACCGGAACCTAACAACGAGGCTATGAATAAAAAAGTGTTACATTACAATTGCTTTGAGCCGCATAACATAATATGTGATAATTATGAAGTTCTTTGTTCTCAATGAATCTTGCCAGTAGAAAAGAAACCATATGGATACAATTTTAAACATTTTTCCTTGAAATTTTATCACACTAATAGAACACTCTCATCAGTGTGTTACTGGCACCCCAAAAATCACACAAACTATACAACATAGGAAAGTCTATAATAGATTACAAACTCACCCCAGGCACTGTTTGGCGTTACGAACTCTCTCATCGGAAATGAATCCGTTTTGAGAATTCTACCCAGAATGAACTCAACTAATCAGACTCATCAGACTGTTATTGGCCAATGGGGTTGGTCCTCCCAAGAGCGCGAGACAATAGTCGATTCAGGAGGGGGGCGAGACTAACACCATTCTCCGCCTCCCTGCACCGTCCTGAATACGCCTTACGTACCACTTTCACAAACCAATTGAGGTTGCGCAAATTTGTAAATGATTTCTCAGTAGGTGCAAGCATTTCTCTCAAGTTCATTGGCCTCGGAAAGCCTATTTTGTTCCACCAGTATCTGGAGCATGTGCACTCATTGTAGAGGTGAGCTAATATAGCCTTTGAAGATACTGTTTCTAAACAAGAGACATTCCATGTCCCTTCCAACCTTCGGTGCATCGTGTATTGGCACATAGGACCCGTAGTTAAAGTGATGAAGCGCTGTAAAGTCATTTCTTAAGAGCCACTCATGCTTGTACATCTCTTTCCAGAATCTATATATCTATAGACAAAAAACCTGCATACGTCTGGTTAGAAGACTGAGTAATGAAGCCCTCCGACTTTCCCAAGCCTTAGGTCTTCCTCCTTATTCTAGCCGCTGAGTAGGTAGTGTCAACTTGTCCGTAATCTACTTCGCTCCAACGCCTCTTTCAATTGTATGCTCAATTTATCCCAAATGACTTTGGAACACCTACACTCGGTGTATAAGTGATAAAGAAACTGTCTCGAATCAACCGGGCTCAAACAAAGAAGACACCGAAATCCCCTCAGCGTGGGTTTTTTTAAAGAAACAAAACGTATTAACAGGAAACCGCGGTTAAACGGTCAAGAATCTATATATCTATAGACAAAAAACCTGCATACGTTTAAGGTCATGCATGGGGATATGTGAGCCAAATTTGAATAGGTGTAAGGCTTTAAAGTCTTTAGGGTTTTTTCATCAAGACGTGTGGAGCCGCTTTCACGATTCCTCCCAGCGTTGCTGCGAGGCGGCCGTGGCCGACATCTTAGATTGAAGAGGGCTAGTGTAGTTGACTTGTTGATTTAAGGCAGAACAATATTCTGTCATGGATGAAACCGGCCAAGCTGTTGGCCTGGTCAAGTGATAAGTATCACGTGCTAAGATGCTAGGTTGTATGCAGTCCTAGTCGCACTAGGGTTTATCTTGAAGAGTTCTCACCAGTAATATTATAAGGAACTAGCGGTTATTTAGATAGAAGTCAATATACAATCAGTTAGACATCCGCCTGGTAACCGCTTACCGAGATCCCCAGACGATCCCTTGCACTTGATAGCGCTCAGCCTAACAATGAGTGACACCAACCGCCTTTCCCGCTTTCGCATCGGCCAGACCGCGTCGCAGATTACCACCTTCACTGGCTCTCGCTTCCCCCTGGATATT